>CAUIUS010000143.1:0-102076 GCA_961210405.1 Drosophila mercatorum | reverse complement strand
GAGCGCCGATCAAAAGGCTCATTTCGATAACGCCTGATCACGAATGGATATCCGGATGTGTCAGCATATCCCCGGGTTTCCCGCCCCATACGCCCCACCAGAAGCGTGTCACGATCGCCCCATGAGGTCTGCTTGGCGGGGGGCAGAGTCAACCCGTTCAGAATGAACAGCCCGGCCTGGTATCATATTCCGAGTGTCCGGGCATCTTCCCCCCCGGGACGAAAGAAGATCAGGCAGAGCGATTTTTTGGCCCCGAGACAGTCGGGCCCTTCAAATACCCATTTTCACCCTTTTTGGAACAAGGGCGTGACATCGTTTCTTTGCCAGCCGTCAGCAACTGACGATGGGACGCGGGGGAAGTGGTCGCCAGACCCCACGCGGATGGTGCCGTCCGCCAGAAACCCGATGTTTCCGCCCAGAAATTCTGGTTCATAAAGACGGTTCCGCCTGCTCGGGGGAAAAGGATCTTTTTTAAAGACCCCGAATCGCGGATCTGCTTCAGCAGGGAAAACAGTCTTGCGGTTCTGACGTTCGCCCCAACCTGAGCCTCCGCACCATGAACCCCCATCGAGAAAGGCGGGAACGCCAGAGGGCAGCGTTTCAGAGTGTTGAGCAACGGCGGGAAAGTCAACGAAACTGACAACGTCATGATCAGGCCTTTTCCCCAGGAACGGCGTAAAAAAGGCTTTTCACGGAAAAAAAATTTTTCGGGGAACCCGAATGATCTGTTCGAAATATTTGCCCTATCCGGGAACCGTCGGATATGTTAAAGAGGGTCAAAAGAACCCTTTTTTAAGGGGGCCTGGAAGCCAGCAGGTCACGAATGGCGAGCAGAGAAACTTTATCAGTCCATCCTTTCAGACAGTCCCAATCACATCGCAGTGATTTTGTAAATGCAAAGCTTGTTGGGGGACGAGGATCAATCCCGAAAAATGGCCCACCCGGGGCGCGTTTCTTAGACCCACATGCCCGGGTGTGTGAAAAGGAAGACTCAAAAACTTTAGTCTTCCTTTTTATCTTCCCAGACGGGATTGCCGTTCAGCCCTTGCGGTGGGTTCCGCAAGGAGGGGTCAATTTTGAAACGAAAGACCACGGATCAGGTATTTCGCTGGGAAAGGTTCCCGTCATAATTCGACCAGCTTTTCCAGAAGGTTGCCCGACGTTCGGAGATGAACCACCCATCGCTAATGCTGCTGTTTTGGGAGTATTACCCGGGACCACTTTCGCATTCACCGGGGCCAACTGACTTCAATTTACGTTCCTGATCATCAGCTCTGGCCAGCAAGTGCAGACGCGACAGCTTCCTCTCGATCATTTTATCTTTCCTCAACCAGCCGTTTATTCAGTTTACAAAACTGCAGAGCTTCCATTGAGAGACACAGTTTCACGCTTCAGTAGGTTTCTAAACCATGAAGGCATGCACTCTGTCAGCAACATATCCGTGACGCCAGCCTGACCGAGTGTTTCAGGATATTCCGGCGCAGATCAGGGCTTGAAACTTCTTTTCATGTCTCGAACAGCACTCCGATTATGTCCATAAGAGGGACACAATACAAAGCAAGATTATGATCTTACCGCAAATCTATTTGATTTTATTGGATATTACCAGAAAATCTGGTGGAGCCAATCGGGATCGAACCGACGACCTCCTGAATGCCATTCATGGGCTGTGAGATACCCTCAAAGTGCCTGATGGTGCCTAATCGTGATAAAACAACAGGTTAAAGGAAGTGGTCGGAGGCGGTAAGGTGACTGGTGGTGCCTCAAGGTGCCTGTAATACGCTTTCAGATGAGTCCGGATTGAGTCCGGAAAACAGAACACCAGCCAGAGAAATGGGAGGCCGGAGGATGGAAAAATTCTGTGGGACACACCTTTGGTGGTGTAATAGGTATAGGTGTAACTCACATATATAATATACTGTTTTCTTTGTATTTTTTCCTTCCAATCCGGTTACACCTTTCATTTTCGAAGGTGTAAGAGGTGTAAGAAAGCCCTCCGATGAAGCTCACAAAACGGGAAATAGACGCCTCGCCTGCCCGCCGGGAAAGCGGGACGCCATGTTCATGGACGATGAATTGCGCGGCTTTGCCCTTCGTGTGACCGAGACCGGAAGCAAGGTTTTCCTGTTCCAGTATCGCTTTGCCGGTCGGTGCGGCGGCTGGTGTTGGGGCCATACGGCGACCTGACGCCAGCACAGGCCCGGAAAATGGCTGAGGAAGCCCGTGGGCGTGTTCTGGCGGGCTATGATCCAGTCGGGAGAAAAAGGCCCGCACCCTGTCCGCACAGGCTGATACGATACGCCAAGAGGCGGACGCCCTGACGTTGCGTGTGCTTGTGGATCGGTGGCAGGACGGCCCGCTGCGGAGCGTAGCGCCTCCTACCGCAAGGAAGCCCCTGAAAGGCTACGGGCCTCGTTCGCGGCCTTCCTCGACCGTCCAGCCCGCTCGATCGCCGCAGGCGAATTGCAGCTGCGTCTCGATGAAATCGCGGGACAGCATCCCGTCATGGCCAGAAGGCTGCATGACTACGGGCGGGCGATGATGACATGGGCGCAGAAGCGCCAGCTCATAGGGGCCAATCTTTCGGCGGCGTAATCGTGGAAGGCGGCAATGTCTCGCGGGACCGGGGACTGACAGATGAGGAGCTTTCTACCTACTGGAACGCCTCCGCTGATCTTCCCTATCCCTTCGACCGTTCTTCCGCCTTCTGGCTCTGACGCTGCAACGACGGAATGAGGTAGCTGGCATGAAATGGTCAGAGCTGGATCCGGACCTGACCAGTTGGATCATTCCGGCGGAACGGGCGAAAAACGGACGGGCGCATATCGTCCACCTCTCGGAGCCAGCCCGGCAAATCCTCGCCAGCCTGCCCAGGCAGAGCAATCCGAAAACCGGCGCCATCTCTTCCTACGTCTTCACGACCAACGGGCGCACGCCGATTTCAGACTTCTCCAAGGCAAAGGCATGTCTCATGGAACTGATGGCAGCGCCGGAGGGGCCACAGGCCGGAAAAGACCTCGCCCATGCCCGGAACTGACTGGCGACCTCATGACCTCCGGCGCACGGGCGTCACGGTTATGGCACGCCTTGGGATCGGCCATCATGTTGCTGACCGGGTGCTGAACCAGTGCAGGGTGCCATCAAGGGGTGGCGGCGGTCTATCAGCGCCATGAATTCCTGACGGAGCGTGCGGTGGCACTGGATACGGAGCCCGGCATGTTCTGGATGTAGCAGAAGGGAAGGCTGACAGGCCGGAGGGCGGCAATGTGGTGCCGCTACGGAGGTAGACTGATGTCTGATTACGGTTTCTTCCGGTGTTTTTCGCCAGTTGTTTCACCTTGCCGACCGCCTCCATGAAGTGAATTTCCACCGGATTGGGCTTTTCAATGGCTCTTTACGCCAGCGCTCAAACTCTTCTCCGCCCTTCTTTTCGCTTCTGATGCTGTGCGTTTTCCGGCGTGTGTCAGCACGTCCCGATCACCCAAGCGGAGGAAATCATCCAATTTGGCAATCCATGCCTCCATCGTCATCTGTCTGCGGTTCATGGCCTGAAGTTCGGCAAATTCCAGATAGGCGGAAACAATGCGATTCAGTGCATGAAGCTCTTCATCGCTGAGATAGTTCTTGGCTATGACAGCATCCGCTTTGCGGGGTAGACCGCCTTTTGGCTGGTTGGACCAAGAGGTAAGCCCCATGTGGTCCCTGTCAGCATCAGCCCTGCTGACAACGATTTCAGCCGCTGTGTGCCCATGAGCAGCCCAATGCATCTTGTTCTGAACGGTCTGGAAAAACCGTGTAGAGGCTTCTGCCGACTGGTCGTAGTCAATGCTGGTCGCGTAAATCTCCAATACCTTTTGGTAGAACTGTTTTCCGATGACCGAATGTCCGGATGCGGGCAAGGAGTTCTTCGAAATAATCCGCATCAGGGTCCTTCAGCCGGGCATCGTCCATAGCGAAACCCTTGACCAGATATTCTTTCAGGACGCTGTTCGCCCACCTCCGAAACTGGTGCCTCGTGGCCCTCGCACGCGAAAGCCCACAGCTAGGATCACGTCGAGATTATAAACTTCAACCTCACGCGTAACCTGACGGCCTCCTTCAGTTTGAACTATTGGGAATTTCCCAATAGTTGCTCCCGGGTCGCACTCCTGCTCCTCATAAATCTTTTTAATGTGCTGATTTATAGTCGTTACATCACGATCAAAGAGGTCTGCTATCTCTCTTGAGTGAGCCAGAGTTCCATCGACCGCCCGAAGCTGATCGTCTGTTTGCCGTCCTCGGTCGTGTAGAGGATGATCTCGCCATTGCTCATACTGTCGTGTCCTTCCCAGCCGACACCAAAGAGGAAATCTTACCTTTGGCGAAAATGCGAGCGTTCAGGATTGCCTACGTGATGGCTACAGCGGCATCAGATCGTGATCAACACAGTCTTCGGGTTTGAGCCGTCCCAACCCCACGCCTGCACCAACGGTGCAATGGTGTATGAAGACCCATCACCAACGACCCGTCACCTATCCCTGCGACTACCACCTTGCCACCCATCTGCCACCCAAGCGGCTACCCCTCCGCCACCCATGCAAAAACGGCTCTTCATAGACCATTGCACCATTGGTGCAGGGAGCAGCGGCATTGGGTGCGTGGGCGCGTTTTACGGCAAATATAGAAAAAACTACAAAAATAATATTTTTATAATTAAAAATCATAATAATATAAAGATATTATTTTTCCCTATTCCTACTTATTATTTTTAGTGAATTTATTTGAATATCAAGACATTTTATATATGAGATTATTTCAGATGATTTATTCCTCTCTCTCTTTTCATCATTCAAAACACCGCCTAATTTTGTCATTATTTTTCCTACCTTATGAATGTTTATTATAATATAAGGATTTTTTGTTTCTTTTATAAAATCTCCAAAATTCGTTTGCAAATTATGAAAAATACTGTCAGGGTTAGTATTTATAAATATATCATCTTTAGTTTTTAAATATTCACGCAAGTCTCCAACAAGAGCCTCTAACGAATATTTCAATTTTAAAGTGATCCTATTGTATTCTTCTGAGTTCAATATTTCAGTATTCACAAGCGTCTTACGTGTTATAAAAAGATTAAACCCCGATATTGCAGATCCAATTAATGATACTGAAATTGTAAGTATCTCATTTGCGGTAAGTGAAGACAGCCAATGGTGAAAATCAATCAACTTAATTCCTCCTCAACCTTACCCCAGCCCCACCGCCATTTTCCGCGATAAATTCAACACCGGCAGCTTCTAACGCACTGCGGATGGCTACCATGGTGGAAGCTCTGGGTGAAGTATCTCCCACCTCAAATCGAGCCAAGGTTCTCGTTGTTGTTCCCGCAACATCTGCCAATCGCTCCCGGCTCCAATCGACCAGTCCACGTGCGGCACGAAGTTGAGCGGGTGTAATGTCTTGTTTCATGACATTTCCGCTTGAAAGTGTCCTGAAATATGACATAGGATGATGGTGTCAATCAAGAGGCTCGCGCCGAAGCTGGAACCTTCAGTGCGAGCCTAACCACAACCGAAACTGAGGTTCGGCAATGGCTGAGAACGCCCATAGCACATCTGCGTCCATGCAAGCAGCAGACTCACGCGTCAGCATTCTGGCGGCACTCATCGTCCCTTTCCTGATCGCCCTGTCCGTGTTCGGACTCGGATCGTCTGATCCGGTCGCCTCCGGCCATGCCTACGCGGTGGAGGCTGTCCGATGAAGGTGGAAGTCCCTTTGGTTCCTTTGCCTCTTCAGCGTGAAGCTATCGAAGGTCTTGTAGCGGCACTTATCGAGTATCTCGATTGCTTGGACGCGCCGTTAGAGGATCTCGAACCTGAAGAAGATCGTGGTGCTTTTGGCGAAGAAGAGCCTGAATTCTGGGGTGGGTTCGGGCGGACGGTCTAGGCGCATCGACGCTGATCGGTTCCGACCTCGACACTTTGGTTTGAAGGGAGGTCTGTCATGAAGCCGCACAATCTCTCTCGCCGCGCCATTCTGACCAAGGCTGCTGCCTTTGGAACGATGGCGTCTATGCCCGTTCAGGCAAAGTCTCCGGAGGGTGGTGCCGATGCTGAGCTCCTAAAGCTGACGGCTCAAGCCTTGGCTGCCTGGGACGCTTACGGTGCGTGCGCCGAAGAATGGTGTCATGTGATTAACATTCCAGACCATGTGGACGCTAAACAGAGCCGTCTTGCCGACATCGCGGATAATCTGAGGTCCGAAGCCTTCGCCATACCCGCCCGGACACGGAGGGTTTCCGAGCCAAGGCACGGCTGGTGATGACAATCTTGAAACACGGCAGGACGGCTCATGCCTCCTGACCGAGATGGCTATCCGGTATGGCTTCTTTGTCAGGATTTGCTGGCGGAGGCGGTCTGATGCTCGCGGTCCATACTCCATCCTCTGCGATCTTGCCGGTTCCTGCTTTGTGCCTGATGATGCCAGATGGCACGGCTAGGCTGGCCTCCGAACGCCGGAACCCCACGTCCGGCCCGCCGTGTCTCCTTTCTGACCGTGGGGCGGCTTGGGTATGGGGACTCTGTGACAAAATCAGAACAGATGTTGAAGCCGGGGCAGTGGCGTTCTGCACCATCCTTCATAGCCGAAGCATTACCCGATGAGGTGGCCGCGCTAATAGCGGTCTTAAAAGAACTTCTGAGAAATTTCAATCCATATCTTATATTTCATACAAAATTGAAAAGAGCCAGTCAGGCATATTTTATGGTGCGAGCAAGTCGTGCAAGACAATGCCTCTTACGAAACAGTCAATAAAGATCAGGACGAACTAGAAAAATGCAAGAAAATATATAAAAAATATATAGAAGCCATTGATACTATAATAATTAAGATAAGTGATGGCTTTTTATCCGGGAATTATATAGCTCGAAGAACATCACATGATGGGTATATAATAGAAACATCCGCTGCATTCATGAGAAATTGCAAATTAATATTTGATTCTGTTTCCAAAAAAAATTTGCTGTCTGGACACTACAAACCGGATGACCTTTTTATAGAAAGCTTTCTGATGCTGAAAGGACATGACGGTCGCCTCATCGGCGGTAAGCTACCCTTTCCCATTTTGATTTTTGCCTTTCCTCCACTGATATATCCCCAAAATCGAAGTGGCATCGCGGACGACCGTCAAAGCATGACTGGGCAAAAGCGGCTGCGATCATGGCAGCTTATATGGCCGAACATGGCGAGCCCGGTGCAGAACGTGGCGATATGTCACGTGCTGCTGAGCATCTTCTGGAACGCATGGGCAAAACGCTCCAAGCGATAGTGTTGCCAGAGAGTTCATTGCATCCATTCGCGACGAATACGGGCGTATAAAGGCCTGACAGTTTGCCGGAAATTCATTACCGGCAAAACCGGCTGAACTATTTTCCATCTCCGTCCATCTCCGGTGAAGCCAGATACCGCCCATAGCGGTCATGGTCCCACGCAACCCCGGAGGACCCAATGTCATCCAATCTTACCAGAATGGCGCTCTGCTCCCGTTTTCTGGTCCGCAAATTTTTTGCGTAAGTCGCACGGAGTTCGATCAGTTCTTGATGCACCCCACGACGTTCCCGTTGTCGGGGAAAGCAAGAGGTTCAATGACCACACAACAGCCACCCTGTCTGCCTGACGTTCCATGGCGCGTTTATTCACCGCGAGAGGTAGCTTCTGACCGGCAATTCGGAACGCACGCTGCAACGGCTCAGAGGAAACGGCGGAGGCCCCGAGTTCGTGAAACTCACCGGAAAAAGATTGGCTACACCGGCGAAGCCCTTCGGCGCTGGATCGAAAGCCGCTCCGTGCGCTCCACCTCCGACGCCAGCGTCCATCTGGACGGAGGTGCGGCATGATGGATACGGTTTCGACCTATGGGCTTGGTCTTCGCCAGTTGGCGTGCCTGGCCTGATGCATCCCAGCGAATGAACCATGGAACGTGTCGAACGAAGCGCCTTTCAGGGGGCGCTGGTGAGGTGTGGCGCAAGGACGGACCGCTCACCGTCTCTTCCTGCCCGCACCTCACCGAGGCCCGTGAGATCGTCAATCAGCACGTCCCCGATTGGTGGAGCGCCGCCAGTATCGTCAGGGGACTGGACCGGGAAGGCCACACCTCCGTCATTGACCTTTGCCTGCCTGCACTCTGGGGTGCGATCTGGCTGAATTCGACATTGGACACGTTGCCAGACAGTGAGTTCCGTGACGCGGCTGCCTTCGAACTGGACGTGCTGTTCGGAATTTTGAATGAACGGCTTGAAGACCTTCGGCAGGCAGCGAGTGATGGTGTGCCTTGTGATGAGCCGGAACGCCTGAACGAAGCACTGCGGCTTACAGGAAAGGCGTTGTCTGCCCTCGGGCCGGTCTGGGTCTTTGCTGATCCGGATGCTTTCTGGGCCGTTGCGCAGGGAGATGCATCATGAGCGTCTCTGTTCTGCCGTTTTGCTTCGAAGGTCGTGAAGTGCGTGTCGTCAATCGGGACGGTGCGCCGTGGTGTGTGATGTCTGACGTTTGCACTGTGCTGGGTCTCGGTTCACCTCATAAGGCCGCCGAGCGTTTGGACGACGATGAAAGGGGCGGACTATTATTCCGACCCTTGAAGGACTGGCAAAGCTGGCGGTCATTCTGCCCGAATGGGAGGTCGCATCATGCTGAGCGACGACGAACTTCTGCGGGCGCATCGCCTGTTCGCGGATGACGAAAGCGTCCCGTTTCTCTGGGTGGGCTACATGTCGGACGGCACACCTCTGAGCCTCACCCCTGTTTGAGGGGCTCATTCAGGGCGCTTTCGATTTCTTCCAACGGCAATGGTCTGGCCCTCTCGGTGAAAGCGCTTCGGAACTTCATGGCGCGCCGGGCAGTTTCCAGAGCCACCATCTCCGGAAGCCGTGGCGGGGCTGGTAGTCGAGGAACTGACCATCCTTGATCTGCTCGCTGCTCTCATATCGTTCGATGACCTCGGGGTTCTTTCCCACATCGCCCATGGCGAAAATCCTCTATCGCCCGCTGGTCGAGGCTCTACGAATATTCCGGTCAAGGCTGGACATCGATGGCCGGACAAAAGAACTGCGGGACTGGCTCGATGGCGGGCTGTGGTCGCGGCTTCTGGAGCAGGCTGGACAGATGGATCACGCGGCGGCGGAGCTGATGGCCGGAAGGGCGTTCTTCGGACCAGAAGGCGAGATCATGGCGCTACCTGACCATTGGAATACCTCTGATGCAGCGGCCTGACGCGAAAACACTGGCCGGGCTTCTGGCGGAGCGGATTATTCCGCTCACGCTTGAGCTGCTTCCGCACGGCCATCGTGAGAGTGTTGAATGGCGCTGTGGATCGCTGGTAGGTGAGAAAGGCCGAGTCTCGCCGTGGCCTGACCGGGCCGCGTCGGGGTGTCTGGGCGGATTTCAGCTCGGGCGAAAAGGGAGACGCTCTCGATCTGGTCGCCGCGTGTCTGTTCGCCGGCAACCGACGCGATGCAATGGACTGGGCACGGAATTGGCTGGGTCTCGGTAACGGCCCTGTGCCGGAGGTGTCTCGTCCTGAGGTTTACGCAAAAGCGCGTAATGTTGAGCTGGATCAGGACGAACAGAAGCGTCGGGCCAAGGCTCGCGAACTCTGGCACAAAGCGCCCGCGGGTATCGCTGGCACGCCGGTCGAAGCCTACCTTGCCGGACGCGGGATCGACCTCCGGGAAATGGGACGTCAGCCGGGAAGCCTGCGGTTTCATCCGGCGGTCTGGTGCGCCGAGGTCCGGCGTCCGTTGCCTGCGATGCTGGCGGCCATCTGCGGACCGTCCGGCAAGCTGGTGGCGGTTCATCGGACATGGCTTGCGCAGACGCCTTCCGGTGACTGGACCAAGGCTGATCTACAGGCCCCCAAAAGGTTCTGGGCTCTTTGCCGGTGGCTGCATCCGTCTGTGGCGTGGTGCCTCCGGAAAAGCCTGAGCATGGCGGAGCAGAATGAAAGCGTCATTGTTGCGGAAGGGATCGAGACCGGTCTTTCCGTGGCGTTGGCCTGTCCGGAACGGCGCGTCCTTTGCGCTGTCAGCCTGAGCAACATGAAGTCTCTCAAACTGCCTGAGGCAGTCAGGGAAATCACCATCGCGGCGGACAATGACACGGGCAATGAAAGCGCCCGAAAAGCTCTGAACGCCGCCATTCATGAATTCATCAGGCAGGGCCGCGTCGTGCGCGTCGCCATGCCGGAAACAGAAGGCCGGGACTGGAACGATGTCATCCGGGAAGAACATGACAGACAAGAAATCGACGAAAGGTCGTAAGGGCGTTCGCGCCGGGATTGAAGGCGCGAAGTCGTCGCTTTCCGGGCAACGGTGACAATCAACCAGCCAAGGCAGAAGACAGTCGTCCGCCTCCGGGTGTGTCGCGCCGCTTCAGAATGGATACATCCGGTCTGTATCGGAAAAATGGAGATGACAAACAGGATACTTTCGTCTGCGGACCGATTGAGTGCCTGGCCGAAACACGCGACGCGGAAGGCAATGGGTGGGGCTGCTATTCGGCTGGACGGACCGTGATGGCGTTCGTCATGAAGAGGCGTTTGCTCGATCCATGTTTTCTGGAGATTGCGGTGAGCTTCGGAGCCGCCTGGCGAATGGCGGCCTGACGCTGGCGTCGGGTCCGGCTGCAAAAAATGCCTTCAGTGAATGGATGGCCATGATTTTCAGTTCAGAGCGGCGCGTAGCGTGGCGCGGATTGGCTGGCATGAATTCCGGAATGGTTCTGTTTATGTGCTGCCGACCGAGGCTTTTGGTCGTTCTGATGAGCGCGTCGTCCTGCAACAGGAATCACCGGAGCCTGATCTGTTCGGTGTGTCCGGCACGGCTGAAGAATGGCGGGACAGGATCGGCGTCGTCTGTCGTGGCAATTCTCGCCTTGTGCTCTCGGCCTCCGCCGCTTTTGCCTCATGTCTGCTGACGATCCTCGGAGAAGACGGCGGTGGCTTTTCGTTGGTTGGGGCATCGCGACTGGGCAAGAGCACGGCCCTTCGTGTTGCGGCTTCAGTGGTCGGAGGAACGCCACAAGCGGGTGCTGAAGGTTATGTGCGGTCATGGCGGGCGACCGGCAATGCGCTGGAATCTGTAGCACTGGCGTCCTGTGACAGTCTGCTGTGTCTCGATGAACTTGGGCAGCTCGATCCACGCGAGGCAGGTGACACGGCCTACATGCTGGCGAATGGCAGCGGAAAGGCGCGTGCCAACCGCACAGGAGGAGCGCGGGCTGTCTCACGCTGGAAAGTTCTGTTTCTGAGCACGGGCGAACGAACGCTTGCGGATCTGAACCGTGAAGGCGGACGGGCGACGAAGGCCGGACAGGAAGTGCGGTTTGTCGATGTGCCTGCCGATGCCGGAGCAGGTCTTGGTCTGTTCGAACTGTTGCACCATGCTGATGAGCCGGGTGAGTTGGCTGAGTATCTACGTGAACAGACAGGTCACCTCTATGGTGCGCCATTCCGCATCTTTCTCAGAGCGCTAACGGATCGGATCGGAAAAGAAGGCCATCAATCTGTCCGCGAGGCATTGCGGTGCCGTGTCGTGGAGCTGACCTCCCTTTATTTACAGAACCGCCCGGAAGCGTCCGGACAGGTGCGTTCGGTTGCGCGGCGTTTCGCCATTGTCGCCCTGGCGGTGAACTGGCGACCGGCTTCGGGCTGACGGGATGGGATGACGACACAGCGCGGGAACTGGTGAAGCTGTGTTTCGATGACTGGCTCCGGATGCGCGGCACGACCGGTCGCCGTGAGGATGAGCAGGCTATCGAACAATTGCGTGATTTCATCGCCAAGAATGGCGAAGGCCGTTTTGAGCGGTGGGTGGATCGCAAGGAGGCCGATATTCCTCAGAGTAGAGTGATGCCGAACCGCCGGGCGAACGGTTCCGGACCCAGATGCGTGCGGGCTGGAAGCGATATGAGAAGCTCGACGGTGGCGGGTCGGCCTGGGTGTATTATCTGACGGCGGACGGCATGAATGAGGCCCTGAACGGACTGAACGTCCGTGATGCCAAGCGCGTGCTGGTCGAGCGCGGCTTTTGTCCGTGGCGCTGATAACAAGCTGGCACGGGTTATCAGTCCGCCGGGTCTGAAACGGTGCGGGCCTATCAGATCAGGCCGACGATCCTCGGATCAGACGCGGGGATGCGGACTGAACCACATTCCTCTTTCCTGTCAGCCTCCGGAGGGTCGTCACACTGTGGCGGCCCTTTTCATGCGACGGTTTTCCGTATGCGTGCGCCCGTCTGTGAGGTGTAACTTTAGACTATACCCTAAGATGATGTAACATCGGCTTTCAGGAAGTGAGGGTTTCTCTATCACATTAGGGTTGACTTTGGGGTTATGTTACACAAAAAAGAGTGGGTCTAGAACCTAAGGTTACACTTCGCCATGCGATACGGTTACGCCAGAGTCTCCACCACGGACCAGAACCCGGAAGCTCAAAGACAGGCTCTTGAAGCGGCTGGGTGTCAGCAGGTGCGAGTGGAGCAGAAGAGCGGCACAAAGCTGGAAGGTCGAACAGAACTTGCCACGCTGCTGGATTTCATGCGCGACGGTGACACGCTGGTCGTGACGCGCATCGACCGGCTGGCCCGTTCCATTGCGGACCTTCAGACCATCGTGACGACACTCCGGAGCAGGGGCGTGGCGCTGCAATGCACTGAGCAGCCTGTAGACAGACCACCGCCGCCGGAAAAGCATTTCTGGATATGCTGGGTGTCTTCGCCGAATTTGAAACCAATCTTCGCAAAGAGCGCCAGCTTGATGGCATCGCTGTAGCCAAGGCCAACGGTGTCTATACCGGGCGCAAGCGGACGGTGGATCGTGATGCCGTGCGGAAACTGAAGAGCGAAGGTGTGAGCATCACGGAGATTGCCCAGCGTCTCAATGTGTCACGTCAGCATGTGCACCGTGCCTCAGAGACGCCTGTTTCGCTTTCTCCCTGCTGGTCGTATCCAGAACCTCCGGCGTGCTCCTGAATCCTGCGAAGTGTGTCCGGTGCGCGCGGGCAGCGCGATGGTTTTCTTCCCGATTTTTGGGTGTTTCGGACGTGAAAACGGTCCATTCCATGCGTTTAACGCATAACTAAACACACCCAAAACACGTCTTAAAATGACGTTTCTCTTGTGGATAACTTCCTATCGCGACGTGCTGCCATTTTAAGAATGACGGTTTTCTGCTGTTTACACCTGCGAAGTGGTTACACCTTTTCAAAAGGTGTAATGACCACGTCCAAAAGGTGTAACTCGAAAACGATATTATTTTCAGTATCTTATTACGATCTCTTACACCTTTACACCTCTTACACCTTTTTCGAACAATGCAGAGAAAGAGGGCAAGGTGAAGCGTCGAATATCCATGCACTTAATGCATAGGTCAGGCAGGGGGCAGTCAAATCTTCAACCCCGTTCTAGGGGCGCAACCGCGTCAGGCTCACGCGTGGATTTTTTCAGTCAAATTGAAAAACAATCAAAGAAATCAAAAGCAGGCAGGCAAAGGGGGATGGGGTGGTCAAATCTCTAGAAAGAGCATGGGGCCGGACCGCACCAAGGACAAATTTTCACACCCGCGAAATTGAGGAGAAAAGTCACAAGGCAGAGGTTCTTGGTATTTGTCTCAAGAGAGTCCGGATTGAGTCCGGAAGTCGGAACAATCATGTTCGCCAGAACCACTGAATTTAAAAAATTGTAGTGGGAACTGGTGGAGCCAATCGGGATCGAACCGACGACCTCCTGAATGCCATTCAGGCGCTCTCCCAACTGAGCTATGGCCCCATCAGGACGTCCTGTCAGTGACAGACCGTCCGGATGACGCGCATATATCCTGTTGGTGTGCCCGTGACAAGCCCTTTAATGCCCATGTCCTTATTAACCGGAAGCACGCTCAGCGAGCGAAGCGCTCCAAACAGGGAAGCAACGGCAGACCCAAAATGGCGGAATATTCCCCCTCAATCCGGCTGAAAAGCTGGATACCGGTCCCTCAAGCCTGTAAGCGCCAACACTCGCTAAACAGGCCTCTCCTCCACCTCAAGATAGGCATCAAGAAACACATCTGAAAAATCGCGCATCTCCAGCTTCGGCTCTTCTACATGCGACCAGACAACCTCCCCCGCCTGCACAGCACGACCGCACTATGAAGAAAGTGTGTCTTTCCTCTCAGGCGACATAACTGCGCTCTGGCGGACTGCCGGGAGTTCGGCTTGTCGAACCATTCTCCCTCACAGCTCAGCATCTGATCCGCCCCTATGACAAAGGCGTTATGTCGGTCGGCTTCACGGCTGACCGCCTGCGCTTTGCAGCCGCCAGACGGAGAGCAACGCTGGCGGCACTCTCCGGTCTGGCGGCCTTCTTTCTTATGGAGAGACTCATCAATCGCCTGCGTTCTAACAGTGAAAGCAATACCGCTGTCCTCAACAGAGCCTGTCGTGCAGAGGAACCGCTAGCCAGAACCAGAGAGAAACAGGGAGGCGTCAGACTCATATTCACCAGACTCGAGTCGATCATTTTTTCCTGCGCCTTCCATTTCGCTGAGCTGAACAAGGATAATCCATCATTCATACCGTTAGCATTTCAGTGAGCATGCTCCGAGTACTTGTGCGATGCTGGAGGTCATGGGGATAGCACTGGCCTCTTCACAGTGATGACCGAGACCGTGGACAAGTGAGTCTCGCCCGACACTGTGAGTTGTACAGGCCTTCTGGGGTTTTTTCTGGATAACTCTCGAAAACCCTTATTTTCCGAGAGGATACATTCGTACATGTGGGGGAAAACTGGGGCATTTTCGGAAAGGTGGGACTCCGACATACACACCCCTATAGAAACCTCATCATTTCTTTATTTTCTTTATTCGTTAGAGATGAGGGACTGATGAAACGGACGGTAGACGGATAGTGAACGCCCCATACGGAACCGATGAGAACCGACGACTTCTTCGCACACTGAAGGGCGAGGCGATGTGGCCACCGCCAGTCTGGCTGATGCGTCAGGCTGGGCGTTTCCTGCCGGAATTCCGGCGCTTCGGGAAAAGGCCGATTTCCTGACACGCTGCATGACGCCCGAACTGGCGACGGAAATCACGCTTCAACCCATTCGTCGTTTCGCCATGGATGGGGCCATTCTGTTCCGGATATTCTCGTGCTGCCCGGCCATGGGACAATCTCTGGAATTCATTGAAAACGCGGCCCTGTTCTCACCGATCCGCAGCCGGGCCGATCTGGACAGGCTGGACCCGAAGCGCATTCCGGAGCGCACGGCGCCCGTCGCGGAAACACTGAGGCGGGTGCGAAAAGCGCTTGGAGGTCAGGTTGGCATTGCCGAACCTGATACCGTCACGCTGATCGGTTTTGCCGGCGCTCCCTTCACGGTGAGCTGCTACATGGTCGATGGCGGCAGTTCGAAGGAGTTTGCCCAGACCCGTCTGATGGCGTTCCGTGATCCCGCGCTGTTTGATCGCCTCATCGATCTTTGACCGAAACGACAGCTCATGCTCGCGGATCAGATCGAGGCAGGCGCACAGGCGGTGATGCTGTTCGACTCATGGTCAGGACTGTTGCCTCCGCGGGAATTCCGCCGTCATGTCATCAACCCGACGCGCCAGATCGTGAAATTCCTGAAAGACCGTTATCCGGACGTGCCGGTGATCGGTTTCCTCGGCTCGCTGGAGTCATGGCTCCGGAATATGCACGGGAAACAGGCGTGGACGCGATGGCCCTCGATACCGGCGCTGATCTCACCACAGTCGCTTCGCAGGTCCGCTCCGATCTGGTGCTGCAGGGCAATCTTGATCCGGTTGCCGTGCTGGCTGGCGGCGAAGCCATGTTGCAGGAAGCTCTGGCGATCCGGGAGGCCGGTCGGGGTCGTCCTCATGTGTTCAATCTGGGTCACGGCGTTCTGCCCGAGACGCCGACCGAACATGTCGGTGACCTGATCGCAGCATTGCGGACCGTCTGACCATGACATCTGCGCTTGCGTGCGACGGACAGTTACAGCTTGTTATTTTTGATTGCGATGGTGTGCTGATCGACAGCGAAGGCACAAGCTGCCGTCTGATTGCTGAAGACGCCCGTCAGGCCGGGTGGGATATCACCGACGAAGAAGCCATGACCCAGTTTGGTGGCAAGGCTCTGACGCTTCTGAAGAAGGAAATCGAGGAGAGGACCGACGCCGCTCTTCCGCAGGACTGGCCCATTCTCATGAGGGATCGTTTTGTAGAGTCCTTCACTGTGTCCGTCGATATGATCGACGGCGCACGGGAGATGCTGGAAAAGGTTGCGGCCCTTGGACTCCGGTTCGGGTTGGATCGAATTCATCTATGCTGGAAATGAATGCGAAATTCCGCACAAGTGGTCTGGCTGAACTGCTGGAGGGGCGTATCCACTCGGCAACCGACATGCACGCGCCCAAGCCTGATCCCGCTGTCTATCTGAAGGCGGCGGAAGAGGAAGGCGTCCCTCCTGCGAACTGTGTTGTCATTGAAGATAGCGATACAGGAGCAAAAGCGGCTCTCGCGGCAGGGATGGCCTGTGTTCTTCTGAGGGCTGAACCAGCACCCATTCCTGTGTGGCCGGGGCTGGTCAGGATCAATGCCCTGTCCGAACTGCCTGTTCTGCTGGGAATGTTCTGGATGAACAGAACAAAGCAGACGCGTCGTGAGTGAAATGCTGCTGCCATGGTATCCGTGGATCAAGGCGTTTCACGTCATATCGGTCATGGCCTGGATGGCAGGGCTTTTTATCTGCCCAGACTGTTTGTCTATCACTGTCAGGTTGCGGCAGGTTCCGAGGAGAGTGAACGTTTCAAGATCATGGAGCGTCGCCTTCTGCGAGCGATTACGACCCCGGCTATGGTGTCTTCCTGCTTTTGGAATGCTTCTTGTCAGTATTCCGGGCGTGATAAGCTGGTCCTACGGCTGGTGGCATGTGAAAGTTGCCGCTCTTGTCTGCATGTTCATTTTTCACGGCTTCTGCGCCGATGGCGCAAAGAGTTTGCCTGCGACAGAAATACGCATTCGGAACGATTTTACAGAATAGCGAATGAAGTGCCGACAGTTCTCATGATGGTTATTGTTATCATGGTGATTGTTAAACCATTTTAATAAAGGCGTCTTTCATCAAACGGATAGAATAGCCTTACATTTCGTAGCAAAGTTGCGATTTTTTTTACACGTATCATTGGTCTTCTCATTCTCAGAAAAACGGAGAGCAACAGGTCTCTCCCGTTTGAAGAATGGATGGTGATTATGTCACGTAGTTCTTTTCTGATTGCTGTTATGACTGTTGGTGCGATGGCTATGGGTCAGGCTCATGCCCAGCCTCAGCCTCCCATGGGCCCACATGGCTGTGGACCGGGTGGACTTCCCTTCCTTGAGGGAGTGAACCTGACCGCCAAACAGAAGGATTCAGTCAAGAAGATCTTCAAGCAGGGGCCCTGAAGACATGAAGGCCCTGCATAAGCAGGAGCATGATCTTCACGACCAGTTTGAAGCAATCATGCTGACGCCGGGCAAGGTTGATCAGGCGAAACTGGATGCCTGGTAACGGAACAGAATGCTCTGGACGCCAAGCAGAATGCCGCGCGTGAGGCGACGGCCGTCAAGATGCATGACATTCTGACGGCTGAGCAGATCTCTGCTGCGAAAGATCGTCATGACAAGATCCGTGCCCTGCAGGATCAGATCCATGCTATCGAGCATGCTGACAGCAAGGAGGACGAATAATCGTTCTCTGAACTGTCTGAGTGATTTTCATCCACTTCGATAGATCTGTCTGAACAGATTAATCACGTATTAGAAAAATCCCTTCCTTTACAATAAGAAAGGGATTTTGCTTGAATCTCTATTCAGGGCCGGGTCTGTTTGACATCAAGACCAAGATTTTCCGCAACTTCTGAGCGATCTTTGAGGTGGGAACCATGATTGCTTTCTGTCGGGCTGATAGGCGCTGGCGTTCCACCCTCGTGCCTGCCCCACAGCGCTGACAATGTGATAAATGCCGATCCAGCGGGACTCTTTCGAAGGAGGTTTCCAGAAGCGCATGATCAGAGCGCAGGTTGCTATGATAAAGGAAATGATTGCAGTTGTCGTGGCGAGATAGGAAGGCGGTATGAATTGTAATATGTTATTGATAAGGTGTTGTTATATCCATAAATTTTTTCTTTTTAGAGTCCACCGTAAATCGTTTTTCCACCATCATCGGTGATGTAGGAGATGATGGTCGTGGCTCCTGCTTCAAGACTGACATCAGGCTTTGCGCCACCCTTGTAATGAGCGGAAGGTAAGGAGACAGCAATTCCGCCCCGTTTGGTTGATGAAGGATAACGGTAAGGCGTTGCAGGATACCTGTTGTTCCGCCAGCCAGAGACAGGGTGAGTGGCATGTTTGGTGTGATGTCGTAGGTAAGTCACCTGTTCCGGAAAAGTAATCTGCAGAAGACTTCCTGGATTTGTAATGATTTTTACGGGTGCGGTCGTATTCCTGTTGTGCCTGAAGATGACCCGGAACCCGACTGGAAGGTGAATCCTGTAGTTGTCGCTGTGGCGTTGTTTTTAGCAAATTCACGGGGATCAATGCCGTTTTCAGGAATGAGCGAAAACTTGTCTTCTATATAGGCATTGTGACTGTCGGACATGAATGAAATTTTCTTTTTATATTTGAAATTATATCAGAGAAAAGCCCGTTCATGTGATTTCATAAACAGGAAATTTTATTCTAGCTTTTACAGATAGAGACAGAAGATTGGCGTTCAGCCAGAGAGAAGTTCCATCTCCCGGATCAGAAGTGGGTAACCCCTGCATCAACTGAGACAGAACCTGATTGAGCTGGGATAATGTAAGGGAGCCACCATCAGAACCGGACGTCGAAGTGCTGCCTGCCATGGCAGGTGTCATCACGCCGGCAGAAATAGAGACTGGCTGGCGAGCGATAAGAGCGGTGCCACTTTCCGTGGTTCCGATCTGATCATTAGCCGAGAAAATCCTTCCCGCTGAATCAGTAAGGATAAATATTCAGAAGCTACGGAATATGTTTGTCCCACGCTGATCGTGCGAGGTGAGACCGACCATGCAACAAGAGGCTCTGAAGTCGCCGTATTGTCAGCGTAAAGAGCCAGGCTGTTACAGAACCCCAGTCGGTGGTTGCATAACCAAAACTGCAGGACTGAGAAACAGACAACGTGCGTCGTCCATCTCCAAGAGAGGTGAAAGCTATGGGTTGTCTGGCATAGCCTCCCTGCGGTTTCCATGGCGACAGCAGCCGGACCAGTCACCAGAAGACCTAAATATCCTTTGAAAAATGACAATGATTTTCTCTTTTATATATTCCAGAGCGTATGCTCATGATTTTTTGTCCGGGATTATGAACGTCCCCACATCAGTTGCGGAAGGGCTGGATGTGGGGACTGCTGTCTGCCAGATGAAATCAGATGGACAGGTGAGCATGATCCACAAGAAGAACATCCGCTCGCTTGAAGTCACTGACCTGTCCTACATTCAAATGAAAGAAGACAGGGTATTCCTGATTATCAAACACAGATAACTTTGTTTATAGTATTCAGAATAAAAAATTTAACATTTGGAGCTGGCATAGGTAAGCGAATAAAGGCTTGATATATCGTATGAAAGCATGTCGTCGTAGTCGGCTGCCTGTCAGCATACCAAAACGCTTTCTGGAGCTCTTTGTTGTGGGACACCCACGTGGAGCGCCGCTGAGTTTGTCGGTATCAATCGTAATACAGCGACCCTATATTATCGAAAATTGCGAGAGGTCATCGCAGAACAGATTACTCATGCGGCGCCAGTCTCGGGTGAAATCGAAGTCGATGAGAGCTATTTCGGTGAGACATCGCAAAAGAAAACGAGGCCAGCCGCTGCCGGGAAAGAGGCCATCTTCGGCTTGCTGAAACAGCACGCCGTGTCCATGCCGTCACGATTCTCAATGCCGGACATCAGCCGCTGATGTCGATCGTTCGAAAGAAAGCTACAGCCGGGTTCAATTGTTTACAGTGATTTCTGGAACTTGGCGAAGCGACATCTGCTCCAATACAATGGAATACCATGCAAGGACTTCCCTCTCTTCCTGCCCGAGTGCGAGTGGTGTTTTAACATCCGCTCACCTGCAAAACTCCTGAAAATCCTCACTCAATGGGCTAAAGTGTCCACGTGAACCGTCGCAAACTTTTTATATTTCCTGACAAACCGGGATCAAAGGGCCGCGTCGCTCTTTGGGCACAGGGCAAAACCCCGAAATCCGCTACTTTCCGGCACCGTGCTCCGCAAAACGACCAGCCAGACCTTCCCCAGCATTTCATCATACACCGCCAGCGTCGCCTGTTGCATGGACCGGGTCGTATAGTGCTCCAGCACATTGGGGCCGGGCCGCATGACCAAAGCCATACGCTCCTCATCCGTCGCTTCCAGAGTGGCGGCGATCATTTCCGCAAGAACCCGCGCATCTCCAGGCGGAAACAGCAGACCGGTTTCACCATGCTGGACCGTCTCCACCGCTGCTCCATGCGCCGCGACGATGACCGGACGCGCCATCGCCTGCGCCTCGACCACGACGCGCCCGAACGGTTCCGGCCGCAGGGACGGCACGATCACCATTTCGGACAAAGCGAGGGCTGCGGGCATGTCCGTGCAATGGCCGCCAAAACGCACATGCGGGGTCAGACCGAGTTCGACAACACGCGACTTGAGCTGGGCCGGAAAGGTCGATTTCTCCGGCGTTTCTCCCGCGAAAACGCAGACCCACGGGCGCGTCGTTCTCCTCTCCGTATCATGATGGCAAGCGCTTCCAGCAGCAGCCCCTGCCCTTTCCATTCCGTCAGCCGGGCCGGCATCAGGATGATCGCGGCGCCATCATCCTCGATATTCCATGAATTCAGAACAGCGCTGACCCGATCGCCACGCACGTTTTCAGGGTCGAACTGCACCGTATCCGCGCCCCGCGGATGGTGCGAAGACGATCCTCCCCGACCGCGTATTCCCGCCTCAGCCGGTCTGCGATGAACTGGCTGATGGCAATGACACGGTCGCCTGCGGCCAGCACGGCGTTATAGGCCTTTTCCCCGGAAGTTCGCATTATGCACCCCGTGCCACGTGGTGATGAAAGGAACCCCGCGAGATCGGCAGGCCAGCTTCGCGGCCCACGCCGGCGCGCGCGAACGGGCGTGGACCAGACTGACCTTTTCCTTCCTGATGATCGCGCTGAGTTTCCGCGCATTCCGCAGAATGGCGAAGGGCGACTTCCTGCCAAGTTCCAGCGGAATATGGCGACCGCCATAGTATGCGATCATCGGGGCCAGCCGCCCTTCCGCGCTGGCGACAAGCGGCATTCCACCAGCCTTTGCTATGGCCTGCACCATTTCAACGGTGCCACGTTCCACCCGCCCGCATCAAGGGCAGGCAGAACCTGAAGAATGACTGGCCTACGAGTTAACGCATTCATAATTTTCGCGGATAGCACGGACCAGCCGATCCCGCACCTTGTTGTCTCTTTTTCGTTCGGTCTTGACCACAACGTCATCCCTGCCCTCAATGGCTCCCATGACTGGTCCGGCCTCTTCTCCGTCTCTGGTTTCCGAACCTCTGTTTTCATCACACAAGGCAGCGGGACAGCGGAAATCTGTCCAGTTCGCAGGCTGCCCGACAGCAACGACCTCATGCTGCTCGCCTCCTGGCGACCGGGGCCAGCGCCGCCCGTGCGGCGGCAGCGGTTACGCAACCTCCTTTGTCCTGTCCGAATGTCTCGCCCTTCTGGATGATGATCCCTCTGATGTGGACGATTACGTGTCCAGCCACATGGTCGCCGGCAACGAACGGGCTATCGGACACTGCCGGGCGGTTGCGGAAGTCATGACCGGAGACGCTCTCGCCGGGGCGGAGCAACTCGATCAGCTGGCGCATGAAGCGGCCAGACACGAAGCGGGCGCTGACGATGATCCACGGAGGAGCGGGCCAATGTCGCCGCCGACGCCGCTCGCGCCTGGTTCGCTGCGGCCATGCCCGGCAAAGCCGCCGACGCCGCAGGATACGGACTGACCCTGACGCCGGAATCCATTGCCCTCCGCCTGCTGAAAGACCGGGCGCTCCTCCAGCTGGATCAGCCACAGACCGTCATCCGGGATCTGACGCCGCTCGCTGATAATCCGCTCCTTGCGGCGGAGACACACAGGCTGAAAGCGATGGCGGAAGTTCAGACGGACGCGATAACGCAGGCGCAAACCGATATTGAGCAGTCTCTGGCGCTTGAGCCTGATGACACAACCTCCCTGCTTGAACGTGGCATCATCCGTCAGCGTCTGAACAACCCGGAAGGCGCGCGCGCCGACTGGGAAAAGGTCATTTCTCTTGAGCCAGATTCCCACGAGGCCGATCTGGCGCGACAGGATCTGACGGTTCTCGCCTCCGATCCGGATGCGCTTCCGCCGAGCACTGTGACGCTGCACGCCTCTGCGGCCGCTCCCATTCCGGGCGCTCACTGATACGCTCCCACAGGTATGCCCTACTGGCGTGAAAGGGCAGGGCAGGGCAATCTGCCGTCCATGACGCGCATTCTTGTCATCCGCCTCAGCGCCCTTGGTGATTTCGTGCAGAGTTTTCCTGCCTTCGCCGCCATCCGCGCCCATCACCCGGATGCTTCCATCACCCTGCTGACCACAGGGCCGTTCCGCGAGCTTGCCGAAGCCAGCCCGTGGTTTGACCAGATCGAGATCGACACGCGCCCGAAAATTACCGATTTCCGGGGAATGAAGCAGCTCAGACAGCAGTTGAACGGCTTCGACCGGATCTATGACCTTCAGACCTCCGGCCGCTCCAGCGGATATCGTCGCCTGACTGGAAAGGCTGACTGGTCCGGTATCGGAGGCAGTGGTGTTCTTTCCCACCAATCCCAGCCGCACCCTCATGCACACCCGCACCCGCCAGCGCGACCAGCCCGGGTGGCCGGAATGGCGGAGGTGCCGGGAAATGGCCGACCTCGGCTGGCTCACCACACACGGCCGCCGGTTCACCGAGCAGTTGAACGCACCCTATGCCGTCCTCGTGCCGGGCGCAGCGCATCGTCCGGGCAAGAGATGGGCAGCGGAACGCTATGGTGCGCTGGCCGCTCATCTACGACGACGGGCCTGATACCGGTTGTCATCGGCAGCGGCGCGGATACGCCTCTGGCGGCCGCCATTCAGTTAGAGTGCCCCGAGACCGTTGACCTGACAGGAAAGACATCCATCCTTGATCTGGGCGGCATATGCACGGGGGCCACGATCGCCATCGGCAACGATACCGGCCCGATGCACCTCGCCGCCGCCGTTGGCTGTCGCTGCCTTGTGCTATTCTCGGCGAAAGCGATCCCGGCCTCACCGCGCCCATCGGGCGGTCTGCCGAGCAGGTTCGTGTGCTCCGGGTGCACGATATGGCAACTCTTTCCGTAGATAGGGTTGTCTCCGTCCTCGGCTGACGCCATTAAAGTCGGCCTTCCCCATAAGGATGCCCATCCCGGTCGTCCGCCTCATTCAATGCCTGGAGCACCTGTCCATGCCTGCCATCACCCTGCCAGACGGTTCCGTTCGCCAGTTTGATGGTCCGGTGACGGGCACGGACATCGCCGCGTCCATCGGTCCCGGCCTCGCCAAGGCGGCCCTCGCCATCGAAGTTGACGGAGAGCTCCGCGACATGGATCGCGCTGTCGAACAGGACGCCTCCATCCGCTTCGTCACCCGCAAGGACACGGAAGCGCTGGAGATGATCCGCCATGACGCCGCCCATGTGCTGGCGGAGGCGGTGCAGTCACTGTTTCCCGGCACGCAGGTCACCATCGGCCCGTCGATCGAGAATGGCTTCTATTACGATTTCTATCGCAACGAGCCGTTCAAGCCGGAAGATTTCACGGCCATCGAGCAGCGGATGCACGAGATCATCAAGGCCAACGCCCCTTCACCCGCGAAACATGGCCGCGCGATGAGGCGATCAGGTTCTTCGAGGACCGTGGCGAGCGCTTCAAGGCCGAACTGATCCGCGATCTACCGGGCGACGAGGAAATCTCGATCTACCGTCAGGGCGAGTGGCTTGATCTCTGCCGTGGTCCGCATCTGCGCACCACCGGCGATGTCGGCAACGCCTTCAAGCTGATGAAAGTGGCGGGCGCTTACTGGCGCGGCGATCATCGCAACCCGATGCTGACCCGTATCTACGGCACCGCATGGCGCGACAAAAAGAGCTGGAAGCGCATCTGCACCAGCGAGGAAGCCGAGCGCCGTGACCATCGCCGGATCGGCAAGGAGATGGATCTCTTCCACATTCAGGAAGAGGCGGTCGGTCAGGTCTTCTGGCACGCCAAGGGCTGGCGTCTCTACACGGCGTTGCAGGACTACATGCGTCGCGCCCAGACCCGCGCCGGATACGAGGAAGTGCATGCGCCACAGCTTGTGGACCGCGCCCTGTGGGAAGCATCAGGTCACTGGAGCAAGTATCGTCACCACATGTTCGTGGCGACTGTCGAGGACGAGGACAAAACCCTCGCGCTCAAGCCGATGAACTGCCCGTGCCATGTGCAGATCTTCCGTCATGGCCTTCGGTCCTACCGCGAACTGCCGCTGCGTATGGCCGAATTTGGCGCGTGCCACCGCTACGAGCCATCCGGTTCGTTGCATGGCATCATGCGTGTTCGTGGCTTCACGCAGGACGACGCGCATATCTTCTGCACCGAAGACCAGATTGCCGACGAGACCGTCCGTTTCGTAGCGATGCTGACGGAGGTTTATCAGGATCTTGGCTTCGAGCATTTCCGCATCAAGTTCTCGGACCGTCCGGAGCAGCGTTCGGGTTCCGACGAAGTGTGGGACAAGTCGAAGCCGCCCTCAAGCGGGCGTGTGAAATCGCCGGCGTCGAGTATGAATACAATCCGGGTGAGGGTGCGTTCTATGGCCCGAAGCTGGAGTTCGTGCTGCGTGACGCCATCGGTCGCGACTGGCAGTGCGGCACGTTGCAGGTCGATCTGGTGCTGCCGGAGCGTCTGGACGCCAGCTATATTGGCGAGGACAGCGCCCGTCACCGCCCGGTCATGCTGCATCGCGCCATCCTTGGTTCGTTCGAACGCTTTATAGGCATTCTGATCGAGCAGCATGCAGGCAGGTTCCCGCTGTGGCTGGCGCCAATGCAGGTCGTCGTGACCAGCATTGTCAGCGATGCAGCCCCTTATGCGGAAGAGGTTGCCGCCCGTCTGCGCAAGGCCGGTCTCACGGTCGAGGCCGACACCCGCGCGGACAAGATCAACGCCAAGATCCGCGAGCATAGCGTCGCTCGTGTGCCGGTCATTCTGGTGGTGGGACGTAAGGAAGCGGAGGCTGGAACGGTGGCGATGCGTCGTCTCGGCGGCGCGGATCAGGAAATGCTGACACTGGAGGAGGCCGTTACGCGCCTGTCCGAGGAAGCGAAGGCTCCGGACATCCGTCGGAACTGAAATCTGCTTTATAAAAAGGCTTCGGAAAAACAATTCCGAAGCCTTTTTGATCAACGCTTTTAGGTATTGTAAAATCGATGGTTTCAAGACATCGTCGTTGACGCAATCCTGCCAACAATTTCCCTGCTTTCATCCTGTTTTAACAGACGTGAGCGCGGGCTCGTAGCAATACCCAACATCTGCTTCTGTTCATCGAAAATCAGATCTGAAAGTCTGGTATCATCAAGAACAGCCATGAATGCCTTCAAAGCAGCATTCACCACATCCCTGAATCGACTTTGAGGCACAAGACGCCCCGGCTCTTCTTCATAGTGTCCCTTTTTCGCACTGGAGTACAGCATCCAGACCCTCTTCCGTAACGCGAACAACATCGCCTACACAGATCTGGCTTGCATCACGAGCCAGTCGGATGCCGCCGTTACGACCCCGAACCGTTTCAATGAAACCCTGCTGGCCAAGCTTGTGAATGATTTTGACCAGATGATTTTCAGAGATCCCATAGGTCGTCGCAATTTCCCGGATGGAAGCAAGACGATCCGTTGTCCAGATAAGAAAGATAAGCGCTCTTAGCGCATAGTCCGTATGTAAAGTCAGACGCATGCAGCCATAGGTCCGTTTCAGAAGCTGGAATTACAATCCGAGCCCTGCAGGCCGTAAAAATTTAACGAAAAGGAAACAGAAGAGTTCCGGGAACTGCGCCAAAATCCTTGAATTGTAACTTATGTAATGCACTATCTAAAAATTAACGATCTATGGGCCGTTACCGGTTCTCGACGTTCATGCCCTTCCTGTCTATATCCGGATGAAACGAGACCTGTGCAGGCTCCCGGAGTGCGGCAGATAAGGAAACAGAGTATGTTCAGGTATTCTCTAGGAAAATGAAAATATTCGTCCTTGTCGCCACCATCTGGGCATTACCGTATCCCGCTTCGGCCGAGACAAGAACGCTGACGGACATGACAGGCGTGGTCAGCGAATTATCCGCCCAACCCACTCATATTGCGGACCTCTGGTATGCGCATAACGAACTGCTTGTCATGCTCGGAGGCGCATCGGCTATCGCCATGACGGTGGAGCGGAGAGCATGTCCCCCTGGAGTGCCGTCTGGCGCCTGCCCTGCGTAACGCCACCCAGTTGCCCTCAACCACACCGACTGCCGAAACACTGTTGGCTGGTCACGTTGATCTGGTTTTGCCACTCCTTCTCTTTCGGAGTGGAAAGTTATCGGAAAACCGGCATCCCCACGGTTGGCGTCGAGTTTCACGACACGGCCGGATTACTCAGTTGTCTTGATCTGACCGCCACTATTCTCGGAACACCCCATGCGCAGGAGATTGCGCGTGACTATCGCGCCTATCTCGATGAGACGCAGAAAACTCTCGCATCCCGGCTGACGAACATCCCCGAGGCGTCCCGCCCGCGTGTGCTGCACATTCTCTCGCTTTCTCCCTGAAGGTTGATGGTGCGGGCACGATGATTGACGAATGGATCCGTCTGGCCGGAGGCCGGAACGCGGCGGAGAGATCAGAGGGTCCAAACGCCCGGTTTCTCTGGAACAGATTGCGGCATGGAATCCTGACATCATTATTCTGGGTGGGATGAACGGAGATCCTGAACCAAAACTGACGGACCAGTCTGGAATGAACTGAACGCCGTGAAAGCGGGAAGGTTTACCGCAACCCGTCGGCGTTTTTCCGTGGGACCGGTATGGAACAGAATTCGCCCTTCAGATTCAGTGGGCGGCGACAGTTATTCACCCTGAGCTTTTTCACGAAACAGATATGGTGGAGATCACGCGTGCTTTCTATCGCCGCTTTTTCTCCTACGATCTGACGCAGGATGAAGCGCGGCGCATTCTGGCGGCCCAGCCTCCAGCATGAAAGGATCGGCTACCCTTGCAACGACATTCGTCCTTCTCCTGATCGTTGCAGCGGCTTCGCTCTGTATCGGACGGTATCCCATACCGTTTCATGAACTTCAGAGTTCCTCCTGTCGTCTTTCAGCACCACCAAGCCGCCTGCCACAGCGTCGCCTGTTCCGTTCTGGCGCATATCCGTCTGCCACGACTGTGTGCCGCTCTCCTGACTGGCGCGGCGCTTTCCGTCTCGGGCGCGTCCTATCAGGCCGTGTTCCGCAACCCGCTTGTCTCTCCCGGCATTCTCGGCGCGCTCAGCGGCGCTGGATTTGGGGCGGCGCTCGGCATCGTGCTGCATATGCCGGAGTGGATGATCGGCGTCTCGGCGTTTGCGGGCTCAATGCTGGCCGTGCTTCTCGGAACCGGCATCGCCCGCCTGTCAGGCGACAGTTCGGTTCTGATGCTGATTTTCGGTGGACTGGTCAGCAACGCCCTTTCACGTCCCTGCTGTCAATCCTCAAATATCTGGCTGATCCCGACAGCCAGCTTCCCGATATCGTGTTCTGGCTCCTTGGAACCCTGTCCCGCGTCACGCCCGAAACCCTGTCGCTGGTCACAGTCCCTATGGTGTGCGCAATGGCCGCCCTGTGCGTCATGGGACGATATCTGGATGCACTCAGCATGGGGATGACGAAGCCCGCAGCCTCGGCGTGCCTGTGCGCCTCGTGGAATCTGGTCGTGGCGCTGGCGACGCTGCTCTGTGCGCTGACCGTCTCCATGACCGGCATTATCGGCTGGGTCGGGCTTGTCATCCCGCATATCGCCCGACTGCTTGTCGGCCCCGGCAACCGTCTCGTGCTGCCGATGAGCGCCCTGACCGGCGCGATCTTCCTGACCTTTCAGACGATCTCGCCCGCAACCTTTCAGCAGCGGAAATTCCGGTGGGCATCATGACCGAACTGTCCGGCGTGATCCTGTTTCTGCTCTGCTTCCGCGTGAAAGACCAGCCTGCGAGGCAACTGGCGATGACCCTGAGGCCCGGCATCTCACATGCAGGCGGGATCATCGGCTGGTGCTGGACGATGTCTCTTTCACGATCGGCGATGGCGTTCTCGCCGGCCTGCTTGGTCCCAACGGGGCAGGGAAGACAACCCTGCTGCGCGCAGTCCTTGGGCTGAGAAGGTGGCAGGAAGGTGCTTCTGAACGGGGAAGACCTGTCCACCCTGTCGCCCCGTGAAACGGCCCGTCGTATCGCCTATGTGCCGCAGACCCACTCTGTCGCCTTTGCCTACTCGGTCGAAGAGATGGTCGCCATGGGCCGTCTGTCCCATGTCCGCTTTGGCCTTCTTGCCGGCAAGGAAGATCAGGACGCAGTCGCAAACGCTCTGCGTCTCATGAACATCGCTCATCTTGCTGGTCGGGCCTATGCCCAGCTTTCCGGAGGAGAGCAGCAGGCGGTGCTGATTGCGCGGGCACTGGCGCAGGAGGACGGACGCTGCTGCTTGATGAACCGGCGTCCGCTCTCGATTTCGGACAGCAGAAACGGCTCTGGACCCGGCTGCGTGAACTGGCCGGAACCGGCTACACCATCCTGTGCACCACGCATGATCCCATCAGGGCCCGCCAGATTTTTGACGAGGCGCTACTGATGAAAAACGGCAGACTGATGGAGTGCGGGTCTCCTGCGGACGTTCTGACGGATGAAAAGATCGAGGCGCTTTACGCTTCCTGACCATATGAAAGTTTTTGGTGAAGTTTTAAAAAGGCGACGCCCGAAAACTTTTATTTTCATCCGGTTTTCTACAGGCCGTTGCGAAAAGACCATCACGAAAATCCATGGAAAGAAACTCGTCACTGGAAACGCGATCCACACAACGGTATTCACACAGGCAGAAAGTGGTGAGGAAAGCCGTTATGTCGCTTGATGAGAGTGCTCTGGACCATCTGTTTCGCACGGCACGGACACCGGAGAAGTGGACCGATCAGCCCATCCCCGAAGACACGCTTCGGGCGCTGTATGACCTTGGAAGACCGGGCCGACATCCGGCAACAGTTCGCCCGCACGCTTTGTCTTTCACCAGTCAGGATGCAAAGCAACGGTTGAAACAGGGGCTGTCGCAGGGCAACATCGAGAAGGCCATGACAGCACCTGTCGTGGCGATTGTGGATATGATCCGCTTTTCTTGAATATTTCTCCCGTCTGGGCTGCGACCCGGATCTGCGCACATGGTTCGCCTCAGACGTAGGACTTTCAGAAGAAACCGCGTTCCGGAACAGTTCGCTGGAAGGGGCCTACCTGATCATGGCCGCGCGCGCTCTGGGACTGGATGCCCTTCCCATGTCCGGTTTTGATGCGTCCATCGTCGAGGACACATTTCTGGCCGGAGAAGGATGGCGGGCCAATTTTCTCGTCTGCCTCGGTTACGGCGAGCCGGTTGAAACACCGCGTGCGCCGCGCCTGCCCTTCGATGAAGCATGCCGCATCCTGTGACCACCACCCATCGCATTGTCGTGCTTGATGCCGCACCAGCGACTGTGCAGGCGCGTGTAGCCTGCGTATTGCAGGATGGCAGTGCGTTTCAGGTTCTGTCCTGCCGCACCGAAGCCGGACATGAGGGCATTGGCAACATGGCCTGCCTTCTGGACGAGGTTCTGAAAGATGCGCGATGGGAACGGTCCGACCTTGTCGTCGTCCTGATCGGACCCGGCTCGTTCACCGGCTTGAGAACGTCCTGCTCTCGCAGCCGGTCTGGCCTTTGGATATGACTGCCCGGTCGTCGGCGTGACACGGGGCGAGGCGCTGGCCGGCGCGCTTTCCGCTTATGTTACACAGCACGATCTTGACGGATGGCTCGTGTAATGGCGGCAAGAAGTGGTCGCTGGTTTGTTGAAAGCGCTGCTCCCGATAGTCTGACATCCGGTTCTGTCGTTGCTGTCAGACAGGCCGACTGGGAAGCGCCGTCAGGACAATGGCTGATCGCAGGGGATGTCGTTGATGATTTTCTTCTTAAAGCCCCTGGCGCTTTCGTGGCTTTTCCAATTCAGGGAGAGGCATCCATGCAGGAGATCGCAAAGCTGGGCTGAGCCGGTTAGAGGGCCATATCGCGCCCCGTCCGGCTCTTCCTCTGTATGTCGATCCTCCGGAAGCCAGGCTACCTGCCGCGGGTCTGCGAGCAAGGCCTCAATGACTTCTCTGTCTGATCTTGTCATTTCCGAAAGTGGATCGAATTTTTCTGCTGTTCTGGCGGCACTTCATGCAAGCGCGTTTGAAGGAGTTGCACGCTGGTCGGAAAGCGCGTTTGCAGAGCTGTTTGCTACGCCCGGCACGCAAGCGTTTCTCGCATCCTTACAGGGAGAACCTGTTGGTTTTATCCTGATCAGAGCTGTTCTGGATGAAGCCGAAATCCTGACTCTGGCTGTCTCGCCAGAATGGAGACGGCGTGGCGTCGCCAGAAAACTGCTTGAGACAGTCGAGCGGGAATTGGGAAGGAAGAAGATAACAAGACTGTTTCTGGAAGTTCCACAAAAACGCATCAGCAGAAATGCTCTATAGAACGTGCGGCTTTGTCACAGCAGGCACCCGCAAACGCTTATTATGAAGATGGCTCGGACGCCATCTTCATGTACGCGATATTTCCAGATCAGTATAAAACACTCAGTCTTCTTCAGGGTCATCAGGAAGACGCCAGTCAATCGGTTTCAATCCATGCTCTTCCAGAAAAGCATTGGCTTTTGAAAAATAGCGCTGCCCGAAAAACCTGTATGGGCCGAAAGGAGAAGGATGAGAGGCCTTCAGCACGAGATGCCGTGAACTGTCGACAAAAGCCGCTTTCTTCTGTGCGTAACTGCCCATAATATGAAAACGACCGGTGTTTTCTGCTCATTGACGCAGGCGATAACCGCGTCGGTAAATCGCTCCCAACCGTGCCGCTGATGAGACGCTGCACGTCCCTGTTCCACGGTCAGCACGCTGTTGAGAAGCAGCACTCCTGCCTGGCCCATGACGTCAGATTGCCATGGTGCGCAGGAGGAATTCCGAGATCGCTCAGCATTTCCTTGTAGATATTCTTGAGAGAAGGCGGAATACGCACGTTCTTTCGCACGCTGAAGCATAAACCGTGCGCCTGCCCCGCCCCGTGATAGGGATCCTGTCCGAGAATGACGACCTTGACAGAGCCGAGAGGCGTCAGATTAAGCGCACGGAACCATTCCGGGCCACGCGGAAAGATCATCTTTCCGGCCTTTTTCTTCCTGAAGAAACGCCTTGAGATCCTTCATGTAAGGTGAGTCGAACTCTTTCTGCAGGGCTACACGCCAGCTTTCGTCCAGTTTGATGCCTGCCTCTGCCATAACCGCATTTCCTTCCTCAGATCGATAAGAACTCTCTCCGCGTCAGGGTGCCAGACAATCCAGCGAATTTACAGGCTCTCCGAATCAATCCTCTGTTTCATCCATTGTCGATGCAGAAGCATGTTCCGGCTTCCGCTGGCATCTTCCTTGCTGTCATGATTGCGAATGAGCCGTGAAAAACGAGAACTCTGTCGGAAAGATCGCCGTTTTCGGACTTTCAAGCGCTGTGACCGCGTCCATGTTATGATGATCGCCGATGCGGGAAGCTGGACGCACATGTTGGTCATCCGAAAAAAGTGCGATTGAATTCAATAATTTACCCGGATTGATGACACGCCTGCCGGCTGCTCAATGTCTCCGGGTTCGCCATGAAAGGATCAACCATGTCCAGCGTTTCTGGGTCAGGCAAAACGGCATCTATGGCGATATAATGGAATCCTTCGACAGATCTTTCATTTTTTCTGGCTGAGTGCGTGTGGTGTTTCAATTTCTCATCGCTCAGGAAACGCCAGCCAACCTTCGGTCGATGGGGCTAACATCCTGATCGGTGCTCTCGCTTAATTCCCTACCTATACCAGACCCAAAAATTTCACTGTTTACGATCCAAAGGTTTCCCAAAGGACCAGCATGACCAGAGACCCAAGCTGATCCAGTCGTCGAACGGGCCACTGCCATACTGGAGATCATCGCGCAGCAGGGCGGTGCTGCTCCACTCAGACAGATCGCCGCTCTGGCCGGTATCCGCAAAACGACCGCGCACAATATTTGCAAACGCTGAACAGCCTTGGGTATGTCCGGCGGCTTTCCCGGGGGATATGCGGTATTATCTTGGCGGACACATCCTGAATCTGGCGCGCATCGCGGAAATGACAGTGCTACACGCGAGAAATTAAGACCTGTCCTAAACCATCGCACACAAACCGATCAGACCGTCTGGCTTGCCGTGCCAAGCCGGGACGAGGCGGCGTATCTCGACATCGTGGATTTCAGAAACCCGGACAGGGCCTCCGTGCACGCCCCTTTTCAGGGAGAAGCTGGAAGGTTCCGCAGTGGGCTGGTCTTCTGGCCTTCATTCCCGGCATGGCCAGACGTCTGGCCCGCGCTCTCACCGACGCATCCATCTCATCCGCCACGGAGGCGATCGAAGCCGTGCGCGCCAGAGGTTACGCGCTCGATCTCGAAAATTATCATTCCGGCGTACGGCGTCGCCATCCTCTGGCGGGAAAATGGCGAGGTTCTGGCCAGCCTGTGTGTCACGGCCGCCGCCGAACTGCCGCAGCAGAAGCTGATGCAGATGGCGTGGATGATGATGAAGCTCCAAACGGATTCCGTTCAACCATAGTGAATAAATCTCCATTTTCCGGTCTGCCGTATTCCATTGTGTGCCAACTGCCGTAGCGTGCGGGTTTTTCTGCACGATTGAGGTTGTCTGATGAAATCTCTGTTGCTTCCGCCATGATCGAGGCTGCGCTTGCCGAGGCTGAAAACGGAAGGTGGCTGTCTGCGTCACGGTTGTGGACGCAGCTGCATGGCCTATGGCCTTTGCCCGCATGGACGGCGCACCTCTCGGGGTGATCGATGTCAGCAGCAAGAAGGCGAAAACTGCCGTTCTGTTCAATATGGACAGCGAGGCGTTCGCCAAGGTCGCTCATCCCAATGGGGAAGCCTATTCACTGGAAAACACGAACGGCGGCCTCACCAGCTTCGGCGGTGGTCTGCTCCTGAAAACGGCGGATGGCGTCATCGCCGGAGCCATTGGCGTTTCGGGAGCCTGCACCGAAGATGATATCGCCATTGGCCGTATCGCCGCCCGTGTGCTTACTTCTGCCTGATCACAAGCGTCCTGTTTCCCTGACAGGCTTATACCCGGATCTTTCATGACGACAGATACCGCCCCAGCGACTGCGCCGACCGAGTTCGCCCCGTGCCGGTCCCGCCACTCACATGGTCGCGCCGCTGCTTCCTTGTTCTGACTTTCGGCACATTCGTGGTCGGCACCGGCGAGTTCGCCATCATGGGCATGTTGCCCGAGTTTGCGGCCTCGCTGAATCTTTCGACCGCCGACGCGGGTTACGCCATTACGGCCTATGCTCTTGGCGTGGTGATCGGCGCGCCGCTGATCACCATTCTAGGTGCACGACGTCCCGGCGTGAACTGCTGCTGCTGCTCTATGCTGTTCTGCGGCGGCAATCTGCTCAGCATCATCATGCCGACCGCAGGCGATCGAGATCGGGCGATCATTACCGGCCTCCACATGGCGCGCTGTTCGGCATTTCCGCACTTGTTGCGGCGTCGATGGTCGATCATTCCGGCGGGCTGGGCGGTGGGCGGGTTCTGTCCGGCATCGCCATCGCCACACTGGTCGGCGCACCCTTCTCCACCTTTGCGGCCGATCATTTCGGCTGGCGTGTGTCCTACCTGATAATCGGCCTGTGCGGTCTGATCACCTTCGCAGGCGTCTGGCGCTACATCCCGGCGGACAAGCCCAACCGGAAGAACTCTCCGCTGAAGGAAGTGACGCGCTGTTCAACGCGCAGGTGCTGCTGACACTGCTGACCGCCGCCATCGGCTTTGGCGGCATGTTCACCATTTACACCTATCTCACCAGCGTTCTTCAGAATGTGACCCATGTGCCTGAGTGGGAAATCATGACGTTCATGATCGTCTGGGGCGCGGGAATGCTGGCGGGTGCGAATGTCGGGGCCTGGCTGGTTGACCGCAATCTCTCGCTGGCCGCCATTCTGGCGCTATCGGGAAGTGCGATCGGTATGCTGGTGTTTCCGTTCCTGCTGCACAATCCGGCACTGCTTATGATCGATGTGTTCCTGATCCCGACTTTGTGAACGCTCTCGGTCCGGCCCTTCAGACCCGGCTCATGGACTTTGCAGGAGACGCCCAGACACTCGCCGCTTCCTCAACCACTCGGCGTTCAATGTCGCCAACGCGATGGGTGCTTCGCTGGGGAGCGCCCTGCTGGCGGCCGCATCAGCTACGGCTCTCTGGGAATCGGGGCGGCTCTGCTCTCGCCGGAGGTCTGGTGGTTTACCTTCTGGCGCTTGCCCTGCTGAAACGCCTTCGGTTCCTGCCTGATAGATGTTTATAATTTACCTGTTTTGCCCGGGAGCATCGGCTTCCGGGTTTTATGAGAGCAGGTCTCAATCACTGCCTGTCGGGTGAAAAACTGCTCCTGTCAGGGTAGGGATTTCAGTCTCTCGATTTGCTCATCAGCCTGTGTCTGTAGAGCATCGTCTATGAACTTTTTCCCGCTCTTATCCCAGGATACGACAGAAATCTGCTTTCGCTGCCAGCTTTTACGAACTGGAACGGAGGATAACGGTTTGAGGGATGCTTTCTGATGTACTCGTCAGTTAACCCGAACGACAGCCAGGACGGGTTGAATGTTGCGCATTGCTATGCGTTCAGTCTGGCATACAGTCGTCTGACTTTAATGCGGCGAAAAGCTGGTTTTCTCTTGGAGGAATGACTGCTGTTATCTGCCTGTTCCAGAAGGTGATACAGACGGGCGGCGCAGCGTCATATCCCTGTCAGCGATTAAAGGCTTCTGGATCGACTTTATCTGTCGGGTGGCTGCAATCGTGACTCGTTGTTTCGAGTTTGTAATTTAATAAGAGCTATACATTACAAACTCGTAAAATTCTTCAACATCAACGTGTTTGTGTTTTGAAATTACGACGGATTACCAAATTCTTAACGTGACCTTTTAAAAGCCATAATATAAAAGGAAAAATTACAACAGAAGCATGTCACCCCGACGTGACAGCAACGAAATCCATGCCGGGAAACCTCTGGTCAGCCCGTCTGGTGGACGATCATAAAATTATAAGGGAATGGAATGGCCACAGTAATCTGGACTGGCGCAGCAAGCAACGACTGGACCGCTTCGACAACTGGCAGGGTAGCAGCTGGAATGGGGACAATGTCCCGCAGAGTTATGACTCTGTGGTGTTCAACGAAGGTGCGGATGTCGTTCTGTCGCAGAATGAGTCCGTCGGCGGCATTACTGTGAACGGGGCTGTAACCCTTTCGTCGAATGCGCAGTTTCTCGACAACGGCAACTACAGCCTTTCCCTTTCACAGGCTCTGTGCTGACCCTGAACGATATCACCCTGACGACGAAGGAAATGGCTGGTGATTCAGCCAATGCGACGATCGTTCTAAAGGAAGCCGGCCTAACCGTTCAGTATGGAAATACGCTGAAGGGAACCGTTATCTTCAACGATGTAAGTAATCCTGACGGCAGCATCAGTGGCTCAACTCTTAACGTCGTCTATTATGACAGCGGCAATACATCCAATGCTGTCATAAAGAATTTCAGCAATTATGATAAAATCATTATCTCCGGAAATGAGCCGGACAATGTCCAATTCGTTCTGAACAGTGATGGTGTCACCTACAGTTTGCAGGACTCCTCTGGGGGCGACGCAGACGCTTTTCAGCAATATCGCACTGGCGTCGGGCATAACGCCGGCCGACTTCACCTATACGCAAAACAGCGATGGCACCTACACATTTGCCTGCTTCCTTGCGGATTCCATGATCCTTACACCGCGGGGAGAAGTGCCGGTTCAGGATATCCTGATCGGTGATGATGTTGTAAGCATGGTCAAAGGTCTTCCTGAAATCAGGAAGGTCGTCTGGACCGGCGTCACGCATGTTTCTACGCGCCGATCTCCCGGACGATGAGGCAGGCTATCCGGTGCGTATCCTGAAAGGGGCTTTCAGCCAGAATGTGCCCTGGAAAGACATGCTGATTACATCAGAGCATTGTCTTTATCTTGAAGGCCGTTTCATCCCGGTTCGCCTTCTCGTCAATGGGCGTTCCATCTTCTACGACAGGACAATCACGTCCTACGATTACTATCACGTGGAAACAGAGCGGCATTCGATCCTTTCCGCCGATGGTGTTCTGACGGAAAGTTACCTTGATACCGGCAACCGTTCTTCTTTCCGGCAGTCCGGCACCGTGGCTGCGTTGCCTCTGTCACGTTCCCTGTCATGGGAAAATGACGCTGCTGCTCCTCTGAAGTCAGCCCTTCCTTTGCCGCGCCCTGTTTCATCAGATTGAAACGCGCGCCATTCGTAATGGACTGGACAATCGCGCGCCTCGTGCGGACACAACCACTGATCCACGACTGCGTCTGATGACCGATGGCGGGACGCTCATTCCTTCTGAGAGACAGACTGGGCAGTTTGCGTTTTCACCATTCCTGCAGGTGTAAAATCCGTCCGTCTTCTTCCCGCTCAAGCCGTCCGCATGATGCTGTTGGGGCTTATATTGATGACCGACGCTCCTCGGAGTGCTCGTCGGACGAATTGTGATGTCGCATGGCAAAAGCAACCATGCGCTGACACGTCATCACCAGAGCGCACCTCTCGATGGCTGGTTTCCGTCTGAATCTCCCGGTGCACGCTGGACTTCAGGAAACGCCCCATCCTGCTCGAAGGCATTGACTCAACCCATGAGAGGCTTCTGGCTGTCGAAATCCTGTCGGCAGGGCCTTACGTTGTTGAAAGTGCGCCTGTTCCTTCGGAGAAACTGACAGCCTGATACGGCGAAGAGTGTCTGGCTCATCGCTTCATCCGCAATCAGACTGGAGAGGCTGAATTCCGACACAACGGAAATGCGGAACATACTCGACTGTTTTTATCGTAAGATGCGCCCTGATCCTTTCTGGATCAGGGCGTTTTCGACTCAGCCGTCTGCTCGGCAAACCACGGCGTCATCCGACGGATAGCCTCCCTGATCCGGTCCGTTGACACGGCGAAACTGAAGCGGATGAAATGCTTCCCATCCACCGGATCGAAATCGATCCCTGGCGCTGTCCCACGCCGGTGTCTTCCAGCAGGCGGGTGCAGAACGCGAGACTGTCATCCGTCAGATGGCCGATATCGGCATAGATGTAGAAAGCGCCATCCGGTGGCGCGATATGCCGCAGTCCCCAGACGGGCAACGCCTCAAGCAACAGATCCCGATTGCACCGATAGGTTTCAGATGGCCGTCGTTCGTCACGACACTCGAACGCCACCAGAGCCGCATGCTGACTCAGTGAGGAGGGTGTGAAACATGTTGCCCATCCGCGCCTTTACGGCGTCGATCCGCTCTTCAGGCGCGACAAGCCAGCCGAGCGCCAGGCGCCATGCTGAAATATTTGGAAAAGCTGTTCACCACCAGCGCATCGTCATCATATTCGAGAACGCTGTGCGTAGGCTTTCCAAAACTCAGGCCGTGATAGATTTCATCGGAGACGATGCGGATGCCTCGCGCACGGCAGACGTCCACGATTGCGGAAAGCTCTTCCCCTGAGAGAATGGTGCCGGTCGGATTGGCGGGACTTGCAATAATCAAACCGTCTGGCGCTGGAGACAGGGCGGCGACAGCCTCTGGGTCAGTTGGAAGCGCACGGACTCACCGCAGGAATCTCGACGGCATCCATGTGAGGCGCGCGGAGCGGTTGCGATAGGCCACATAACCGGGTCTAGCCAGCGCGATCCGCATGCCCGGCACGAAGCTGCTCGTCAGGGCCAGCACGAGCGCAACCGACGCTCCCGCAGTCAGCGTGATCCGGTCCGGGGTCAGCATTACGCCGTAGTTTTCTGCGTAATGCAGGGCGATCCGTTCCTTGAGTGGCTCACTCTCCCAATAGCCCATCGGATCGGTATCCAGCACATGATGCGCCCGGGCCACCGCCGCTTTTGGCGCGCTGGTCGAGGCGCCTCGAATTCCATGTGAATGATGCTTCGACCGTCCGCTGCCAGACGGTGCGCCAGAGTGCTGAGCGTCACGGTGTGAAACGGATCAATCTCGGGAACAGTCATCAGCAGGTCCAACAGGCTGCGGAAGGACGTTCATCCTGCCCCAAACTCTCTGTCCCGGCCATGTCTTACAGGAATTGATGAGTATTTCCTGATGCAATCCTGTATAGCATTGTGCATATTATGCGGGCGAACCCGCTCTCACCACGCAGATCAGAGACCGACCGTGCCGAACGCAGACAGCACCCGCCGCAGCCTCCCGGACGTTTTCGCAACTGTCCACGTTCCCGGTCCCGGTGCTTCCGCGTTGAAACGGTTTCTCGCTTTGCCGGTCCCGGCACTCATCTCGGTCGGCTACATGGACCCCGGCAACTGGGCGACAGACCTGCAGGGCGGTGCGCAGTTCGGCATGCGCTGCTCAGTGTCATCCTGCTCTCCAACCTGATGGCGATCCTGCTGCAGGCTCTGTCGGCGCGACTTGGCATCGCTACGGGACTGATCTCGCACAGGCCTGCCGGGAGCGGTTTCCTCGCGGGATCAATCTGCGCTGTGGATCGCCTGTGAACTGGCCATCATCGCCTGCGATCTGGCGGAAGTGATCGGCACGGCCATCGCCCTGCAACTTCTGTTCGGCTTTTCCCGCTGACCGGCCCTGCTCTCGGCGCTGGATGCGTTCATCGTGCTGCTGCTGATGGACGAGGGTTCCGCTATCTGGAAGCCTTCATCATCGGACTGCTGTGCATCATCGCCGGGTGCTTCGCCGCGCAACTGGTCATGGCCCACCCTCCGATGGGGGCATCCTGCACGGTTTCATCCCCACAACCAGCATTCTGACCAACCATGCGATGCTCTACATCGCCATCGGCATCGTCGGTGCGGACGGTCATGCCGCACAACCTCTATCTGCATTCCTCCATTGTGCAGACCCGCGCCTATGAGCGGACGCCAGATGGAAAACGCGAAGCCATCCGCTTCGCCACACTCGACAGCACCATCGCCCTGTCACTGGCGCTGTTATCAACGCCGCCATTCTGATCGTGGCTGCGGCCGCCTTCCATGAAACAGGCCATAGCGACGTGGCGGAGATCAGCGTGGCCTACCATCTGCTCTCTCCCGTGCTCGGCGCGGCGCTGGCCTCGACCCTGTTCGCCGGGCCCTGCTGGCAGCGGGGATGAACTCGACCATCACCGGCACGCTGGCCGGGCAGATCGTGATGGAAGGGTTCCTGCATCTGCGTCTGCCCGACTGAGCGCGGCGGCTGGGACACGCGCCCTCGCCATTGTGCCGGTCGTGATCGCCTCCGTGTGGTTCGGCGACAAAGCGTGGATAACCTGCGCTCCTGAGTCAGGTGATCCTGTCCATGCTTCCCTTCGCCGTGGCGCCGCTGGTCTGGTTCGTCACGCGGCGCGACATGATGGGACGGTTCACCATTTCCCGACCTGTCGCGGGACTGGCATGGGGGTGCCGGGCATCATCCTCATGCTGAACTTCGCTGCTTTATGATACATTGATGGGATAAAATTTACAGATGACAGCCACAGAAAGACCTCTCTGGACACTCTGTTTTTCTTCTGTCCACGCTTAAATAATTTGAAAACATCTTTATTTAATTAATTTTCTGACTCCAATGGAAATGCCTTCAGGCAGAACAAGACCTCCAGCAAACCATTAAACGCTTTGACATGATCCGAGCAGCCAGTAAATCCGAAGACGATATAATTCCTCATCTTTCATTGTGATAAAATTTTTTATAAACCGTAAGTCAAACGACGTATGGGCCTGAATCCACATGATGAGTGACGGTTGCTTCATGGGTTGGAGATGATGCGTCTTCGATCTGCTGTCTGACTGGCCGAATACGGTCGTCGTTTTTGCAAAGGAACGGTTTATGGGAAGCACAGGGAGCGTAGCGCGTGGGAAGAGGCCTTCTGATCGCATTGGTTCAGTATCCGGTCCCGGTCATCAAAGGCCCCGAAGATATTCAGACGCAGGTTGATCAGATCTGCCGCGCGGTCGATTCAACCAAGGCCGGATACCCGACCGGGATGTCATTGTATTCCCGGAATATTCGACACAGGGCCTGAATACGTCGATCTGGACTTACGACAAAATGCTGCTGACGGTCGAAAGCCCGGAAATCACCCGTTTCAAGGAAGCCTGCAAGCGCAACGATATATGGGGTGTCTTCTCGCCATGGGCAAACGAAGATCCGTCGCTGCCTCCCACAACACAGCCATCATCATCAATGCTGATGGTGAGATCGCCTGCATTACCGTATGCGCCATGGGTGCCTATCGAACCCGTCACCGGGAAATTTCGGGATGCCGGTCTGTGATGGTCCCAAGGGATCCCGTCTGGCGGTATGCATCTGTCATGATGGCATGTTCCCGAACTGGCGCGTGAGGCGGCTACAAAGGCGCGAATGTCATATTCGCATCTCCGGTTATTCGACCCGGTCAACGACCAGTGGATCTGGACCAACAGAACCAACGCCTGGCATAACCTGATGATACCATATCGGTCAATCTGGCTGGATATGACAATGTGTTCTACTATTTTGGTGAAGGATGGTCTGCAATTACGACGGCAACGTGATCCAGCAGGGACACCGCAACCCGTGGGAAATCGTTACCGCGGAACTGTTCCCTCGCCTGGTGGACAAGGCGCGCGAAAACTGGGCATTGGAAAACAATATCTTCAATCTGGGATGCCGGGCCTATGTCGGCAAGCCGGGTGGCGAGAAGGCCAATTACCATGACCTGGGTAAGAGATCTTGCCGCCGAGACGCTTCCCTGGACAACAAGGTGCGTATCCGGGATGGCTGGAAATATTATCCGGATGGTGTGAAACTCGGTCCAATGCCTAAATAATTTCTATCCATGAAGAGCGTGGAGAACACGGGCGGTTGCGGCCGTCCTGTTTTTCCACGCCTATTTTTATGTATATCTGCTCAAGGTGTTTATTGATCGTTCGATGGCTGATCGACAGGATTTCGGCAATGTCACGATTGGTCTTGCCTTTGCCACCCAGAACAGAACCTCAGCCTCCCGAACCGTCAGGCCTATCGTATCTGAAGGCATGTAATGTCCTGTCCGTCCCGGACAACGGCCAGACGCACCAGATATTCATTGGGTTCAGGCGTCCCATGAAACTGAATTCAACACCGATCTACATCCGTATCCTGCTGTCTGTAGCTGACATCAACGGATGACGGCGTATTGATGCAGGCCAGCAGCCAGCACGTGTTCCGCTGGCAGATTTAACGTCGTGCCATAGGCTGCGGTGTTCCCGATAATGGAGGGAACCTGAGGAGAGAACCACTGCACCACGCCTTCCCTGTCAGTGGCCAAAAAATGGCGGCCGGAAAAGTTTATGGCACGAAAAATTTTCTTGGTTTTTCTGGCATTATCCAGATGCGTGCGCGTGCGGGCCAGCAGTTCAGCGGGCTTGATGGGCTTGACGATATAATCAACACTGCCCGTTTCAAATGCCAGAACAATGTCATCCTGCCCGGACAGTCCGGTCATGAAAATAACTGGAATGTCACGATAATCCGGGACCGCCTTCATGATACGGCACATCTGGAATCCATCTTTCCCGGCATCACGGCATCCAGCAACACCAGATCCACCGGAACATCGGCCAGAATGGCCAGACCGTCATCAGTTGATTGCGCAACAAGAACCGTAAAGCCTCCAGCTTCCAGAATGTCGGTGGCAAGAGATTGACGGTTCGTCGTCCACGACGAGCATAATGCTGGTCATCGACGTTCCTCGTAGTTATCGGAAAGCGCGCAATTCCCGATCTGAAAATTTTTGCCAGATCACGGATAATCCGCGCGTCGTCCGGCCGTGTCTGCAATCGTGTCCAGAAAACGTATAAGTCCGGCGATATGGCCAAGCCGGGCCAGACGCCGGAGTTCTGACAGAGCGGCTGGCGTCAGAACCGAGCAGTCATGGCCTGAGAGGCAGCTTCGGAAGGGAGGCGCCGGAACCAGCGTGCGGTCAATCAGGGTCAGCAACTCGGAGATGGAAATTGGCTTGGACAAGATGCCATCACACAATCTTCGCTGTTTGCCTGAGTTCTTACCTGCTCGTCGGCAGAGATGATCAGGATAACGGAGGCACGATTGATCCCCTGCCGAGCCTGCGGGCCAGTTGCCATCCGTTCATGCCGGGCATGTTGACGTCCAGCAGAAACAGATCGATCGAAGCATGAGCGGCGATATCCAGACATTCCTGTCCGTCAGCGGCAGAATAGACCACGAAACCCAGTGGTTCCAGAGTATCGTTGATCATGCCCTATGAATCGGGTCATCATCGACCACGAAGACACTGGGCCGACGCTCTCCATCGCCATTGATCCTGTTTTTGTCAGCAGACTTATCGGGGCATCGTTCCGTATCAGACGGAGCGCTGGCCAGCATCAACCGCACGCGACAGGTCGTCCCCTGTCCGACCTTGCTGGAAATCGTCAACTCTCCCCAGGATCTGGACCAGCAGGCTCGTTATCGTCAGTCCGAGACCGGTTCCGGGAATACTACGGGAATTCGGGTGCGAACTCCTCTGAAATGGTTCATGGATGCGGTCCATATCCTCTTCCGGGATACCTATCCCCATGTCACGGATTTCGAATATCGCAATCTCCGTTGCCCAGCGGACTGAAAGTGAGACGGAGCCCTGATTCGTGAATTTTATTGCGTTTGACAGCAGGTTGATCAGAATCTGCCTCAATCGACGCTGGTCGGTGATGACATAGTCCGGAATAGTGTCCGGAATATCCTCAATAAAATCAAGATTCCTCTGATTGGCCTGAAAACGCAGCATATCGGTCAGATGCCGCAGGAAGTCGCGCAGGTTGATTTTTCGTGCAGCACGTCCATCCGGCCTGCTTCGATCTTGGAGATATCGAACAGACCCTCGATCAGACCACCAGATGCTCGGCGCTGCGCTGGATGACCTTCAGCCCTTCATCCCGCCGCGCCGGGGTCAACATCCGGTTTTCCAGAAGATAGGCATACCCCATTATCGAATTGAGCGGAGTGCGGATTTCGTGATTCACGCCGACCATGAAGCGGCTTTTTGACAGGTTGGCCGCTTCGCGCTCCTTGGCTTTCTTCAGTTGCTGATCGGTCCGACGATGAGCGCGTATTTCTTTCATCACAACTGGGTCTGGTAGCGGTTTCGTCTTCAGCGGCACGATAGCTTCGCTGGTTCAGGACCACGAACCATGCCAACATTGCCAGTGGCAGTAGCAGCAGGAAGAACGTCTTCCACAAACCGCATACAGGCCGGAGGACTGAACCGTGGTGAATGGAACGATCGCAACATACAGTCCGCCAAGCAAACCACGGTACAGGCCATCAGCGCAAACAGGATAGCCAGATAGCGATAGATGATCCGAGATTGGGCGTCATGAGCGCCTGCGGCAGCAATACGCGCGCCACCGATGCTATCGGGCCCGCTCAGACGCGCGCCATCCGGCTTGCACGCGTCGCGGCAGCGTGAATCCAGACTGCAGCACAGCGAGCATATGAAACCCGCATATACGGGGCAACGGGCAATATCCTCGCCTTCAAAACTGTTCTGGCAGACACACAGACATACCGGTTGCAATCCACCGGCGGCACGAAGCGACGACGCGCCAGATAATACCGGCCTCGCGTCGCCCAACCGATCAGCGGCGCCAGACAGAAGGCGCAGACCAGCGCGGCCATAGGCGCAAAGACAGCCAGCGTGGGACCGAATGCTCCAAGATAAAACACTGCCGACGCCACAATACCACCGGTCATGGCTCCAATACCGACAGGATTGATGTCGTGCAGGTAAGCGCGACGAAATTCGATGCCCGGTGGGCTGAGACTCAGAGGCTTGTTGACGACCAGATCGGACGTCAACGCACCGATCCGGAGGCGGCGACGGTTGAATGCAGAAACAGCAGACTGATGATGGTGCTGTAGATGTCCATTTCATCAGCAGCAGCGCAAGTCCAACATTGAATGCTAGCCACACGACGCGGCCCGGATGACTGTGTGTGACGCGCGAGAAGAAATTGGACCACGTAATCGATCCGGCATAGGCGTTGGTGATATTGATCTTGATCTGAGACAACGCAATGAAAAGAGTGGTCAGGGCGAGCGCCCAGCCGGAGTGAGCCGTCACCTGTCTGAACGCCATCAGATACATTGTCGTCGGCTGCTGCGCGACGGCGGAGGGCATTCCCTGACGCAGGGTCAGCCAGGCCAGGAACATACCCGCAAGGATCTTCAGCCCGCCCGCGAAGATCCATCCAGCACCACAGGTCAGGATGACCATCCACCATGCCCATTTCGCCGTCCATTCTGCGGGATGGGAAGGAAGCGCAGAAAATCCGACTGTTCGCCTATCTGGGTAACAACAGAGAAGATAATGGAAAATGCCGCTCCAATCCCCATCAGTCGGGCATTGATGGATCCTGTCCCACATAATGCGACCACCCAGCCGCCGCATCGGGCTGTCGCCACGCGATCACCACGAAGGGCAAAAGTTGAAGCGCCAGCCACGGTATGACCGTCCATGCCTGAAACCGGCTGATGAGCGTAAAGCCCCGTGCGACGATGGGTATGACAACCAGTGTGGACAGGATGTATCCCAGCCAGAGCGGAATACCCAGGCTCAACTTCAGGATATCGGACAGGATCGCGCCTTCGATGGCGAAGAACATGAATGTGAACGATGCGTAGACCAGCGAGGTCAGCGTCGATCCGATATAGCCGAAGCCGCCCGCGCGTGAGCAGGTCGATATCGATGCCGCAGCGTGATGAATGATAGCTGATAGGCAGGCTGAGCAGGAAAATCAGTGTCACACCGATCAGCAGCGCCAATGTTGCGTTGGTGAAACCATATTGCAGAAAAGCCAGACCGCCGATCATTTCCAGCGCCAGAAACGACACGCCTCCAAAGCCGTGTTGGCGACGCTCGGCAGCGACCAGCGCCGGGCCGAAGCCGGCGTGAAACGCAAGGCGTAGTCTTCCATCGTCTCGTCCACGACCAGACGGTTGTAGCTGCGACGTGACATAATGATTCGCTGATGTGGAAACATAGATCTTTCCGTATGACCGAACACAGCGATTTTCGGTTGGCCTTACTCTACATCGAAATCGAAATAAAATAGTGTCTTTTGCTTCTGGCACGCTACGTCAATCGACGTATGGAAAATGCGCTGTCTGATCTGAATCCGTCATGTCGTCCCCAAGAACACGGACACTTGCAGCGAAGGTGAACAGATAATGCCTGACAGAAAAATCCGTTGAACATACACTATAGCCGTCGCAAGGTTCTGATGGGCATGTCAGCGCTACCCGTCGGTGCGCTGATACCGCATCTGGCCAGAGCGGATACTCCAGCCACCGCATCGGTCAACAAGACCGACCTGGCCGTCACCGACGATAGCGTGACTGTTGGCATCCTGCATTCCATCACCGGCACAATGGCTCTGAGCGAAACCGGATCGATTGAAGCCGAGAAGCTTGCAATCACGCAGATCAACGAGGTGGGTGGCGTTCTGGGACGCAAGATCAAGTATATTCAGGAAGATGGCGCCAGCGATTGCCGACTTTCGCCGAGAAGGCGCGCAAACTGCTGGAAAACGATAAATGCGCCTCAGTGTCGGCTGCTGGACTTCTGCCTCGCGCAAAGCGGTGCTGCCGTTTTCGAACATTACAACGGGTTGCTTTATTATCCGACTTTCTACGAGGGTCTGGAACAGTCCCGCAACGTGATCTACACGGGCCAGGAAGTCGTAATTGCTTGCCGCCCGCAGGATCAGCACGCGATTGATATCCACCCGTCCGGCTTTGCCTGTGCGGAGAGCCTGCATCAGGCCGATATCTTCTTCCGCCGTGGTTGCGAACGTCCCCTGATTATCGGTCCAGTATTCGACCCAGCGCCCGCCCAGCCGTTCATCTTCGCGCCGACCCAGAAGGTTTCGGAAGAAAGCGTATCGCCTACCATGACCTGCGGCGGTTTCTGTGCGGCGGGGTAGTCCTTGTAGCGCGCCCGGCTGGCCTGAAGGGAGGGCGCATCCGGGATGGTGACCGTGTGCGTCAGGGTATAGGCCCAGTTCACAAGGTGGGGATTGAGCGTATAGCCCATGTCGCCCCACTGTGAATGCAGCGCGGGCACCGGATGTAATGTCGGGCTGGCTCCCGCACCTGGTGCAAACCATCCGGCCAGTCAGAGGGAATTTCCCGCGCGTCGATCATATGGGCCAACCCGCCATTGATGACACGTGGCGCCCAGACCGCCGAACCGACAGACCCGAAATTCGGATTGATCCCGCCGATTCCGGCAAGCAGGAAATAGGCTTTTCGCAGATCAAAGCGCGGGTCAAGCACCAGTCCCGTCATGGCCGAAGCCATGTGCGATGGTCCCTCCCGTCACAATGCCCAGAACGTGCAGATCTGGATTATAGCGCAGGACTTCATGATAGCTGCCCCGGGCCGGCAGTTCTTCACTGAGTGGAAGTTTCTCCACCCAGTGCTGGAACTCTCCGGGCATGTCGCCTGTATCATTGCCGAGCTCGAATGTCGTCACAACCACGACCCGCACTGGTATTTTCGCAAGACTGGCAGCCTGGGCCTGAGACAGAACACCCCACACGGCAAGCGGGAGGCAGGCAAGGGAGGCAGGGAGGCGCATCAGGAAGTCCTTCAGGAAAAGTCGGTTCAGTTCTTGAGTGGCTGGCCGGTCGCCACCTGATGCTCAAACTGGCTGAACTGATTTCGAGATCCCATTGCAGTCGGGCTGCTGTGTGTGCGAGCAGTTCCCTGCATAGGCCCTCCGGTTCCGCCCCCTCTTGCGTCGACATCCGCACAGGCAGCCGCACGATGAAAAGGCTTTGTGCCGTCCCACAGGCTTTCTCCCGCGACAAATCCGTGCTCCAGCCCCATGCGGGATAGATCCTTCAGATCAGTGTAGGAGGGCGTAGGTTTCGCGGCCCGAAGATATTCGTCGGTCAGGGTGATGCGCGAAACGCCTTCGTCATCGGTGGACAGCGCGACCGGCACACCGTGTTCGCGGTAGGTCACGAACGGATGGGCGGTCCTTGATGTCGAGGATCTGTTCATTGCTGCTCAGATTGATCTCGACGAGATATTCCGTTTCGCCATTTCCGCGAGCAGGCCGTAAGGGTCACGCTCCTGCATGATGTCCACGCCATGCCCGATCCGCGATGCCCCGGCATTTCGACGCCTGCCGGATCAGCTCGCAGTTGTCCAGCCCTCCCGGGCGACCAGACCCGGAGACAGTTCGCCAGCATGCAGGAGAGTTTCACCTTCGGCCAGCGCTCTGAAAGCGTGTGGAACATCTGCATATGCAGTGTGTAATCCTGCATGGCGATCGGATTGTCTTCCGGTCCGACGATATTGATGCCGACAAAGCGGCTGTCGGCGGTGGCCAGAGTGTAGCCGAAAGCGATCTGGGCCAGCACCATGCCGGGCGGCATCGTTCTGATCGTCTGGTAGAGATACCGGACCGCCACATGGCAGCCGGGGCGGCCTCACTGGTCCCGCACTTCATGGTCGCGCGCGCCTTGCGTTCCATGGAGTCCGTCTCTTCCGCGCCAGTCTCACCAGATGGTTGAGATGAGGGACGACGCGATTTCCGCCTGGGCGATATCGCTCTCACGACTGATCCAAGAGGAGCCCAGCCGGGGCCCCGGCGTTCAGTTGCGGCGACACCATCGGGTTTGACATAGGTGACATGATCCCGCGCCGCCTGGGGAGGGGATCCACCAGCATGTCAGCGTCATGACCGGTTGTGGCGGGGAGAAACTTGTCGAATGTCGCAAGAAATGGTCATGGCCTGACCGGTCCTGCGGCGAGGGGACAAAAATTTCCCCATCGAAATGGCGTCAATCGTCTGCGTGTAAAGGGGCCCCCTCCTGCATGATCCCGGGGGGCCGGGATCGCGTCCTTTTAGGTATGGAAGCCAAAGGCGCAGCGGGTCGGACCGATCGCTCCTCTCCGGGGTTTACGCAGAGCTGATCCTGTTTCGCCCATTCCAGCAGGGGGTTCCGCGTAAATGGCGCCGACCAGATGGTTGTGCAGATCCGCCTTCGGGAAGGCGCGCATGAAGAGGGAAAGCCCTGCGGACTGGAGCGGGTGGCTTCAAAACGGCTTGAGACTGCCGCCTGATCGGGGTTTTCCGGAGAGGCGGCAAACGCCACGGTTACAAACGGAAGGCTACAGGCTGGCGAAAACGTCGGATCATTGCCTGCATGGTGTGCTTTTCACGTTAGGATGACAATTGCGGACAATATCGTGTTCACCTTGGACGATGCTATCTGATGGGGTAGCACGGTAATCCGCCTGATGTCAGGAGACAGCGCATGCTGAAGAAACAAGTCTTCCCCATTTCGTTTCCCGGATCGGGCGGGTGGTTCTGAAACGCGGCATGATCTGCCCGAAACGACGGAGTCTCGCGCGTTGCGCTGCTGCTGACGGCCTTCGCGCTGCCCTGTTCTCTGACGACCCTCCACGCAGCGGATACCGGTGCGACGCCCGTGCAGGACGCGGGCAGAATCTTCGCGCCTCTGGCGCACCCCGATGCACCGAATGTCTATCGTTCCGGCAGCGGTCGCCGGGGACCACAGGCCTGGCAGAACAGGGCTGACTACGACATTAAGGTGACGATCGACCGACCAACCGGACACTGTCCGGTAGCGAGATCATCACTTACACCAATAACAGCCCCGACGCTCTGGACGCACTGTGGGTGCAGCTCGATCAGAATATCTATCGGGAAGGCTCAAGAGCGGATTTCGTCAACCCCGAGCGGCATGAGCACCATACCGACGGCATCGCCATCGGGGTGTGTCCATCGAGGATGAGGGCCGCAGCACGCCGCTGGTGCCGGTCATCTCCGATACGCGCATGCAGCTTGCGCTGGCTGATCCGATGCAGAAGGGGAGAAGCGGAAAATCCGTATTGTCTGGCATTATACCGTGCCGGGCGAGTGGGGTGGCCGCACCGCCGTTTCCAGCAGGAACGGCGATATTTATGAAATAGCGCAGTTCTCCCCCCGTATGGCCGTATATGATGACATTCGGGATGGACAGCGCCCTATCTCGGTCAGGAATTTTATCTGGAATACGGGGATTGATTACAGCGTCACCGTGCCGTCACGTTTGTCGTTGCAGGCTCTGGCGCACTTGTGAATCCCTGAAGTGCTGACGCAGGAGCAGCGTGACCGTCTGGCGCAGGCGGCAAAAAGCGAGCAGCGGATCATGATCCGCACACAGGCAGAGGTCGAAGGCGCACAACCTCGCAGCCTCAGCCTGAAGCAACGCCCCCGCGAAAAAGGGGAGCCACCGAGCCGGATAAAAAGCGGAGCCGCCGCAACCCGCGACCAGAACATGGCACTTCCGGATGGCCAATACCCGCGACGTGGCGTTCATGGCCTCCGCCGCCTTCCTGTGGGACGCTGCGAAGCTGGATCTGCCGCCTCTCTCAACGGGGAACGAGAAGGACAGGCAGCCCGCGCCCCGTCTGGCCATGTCCTTCTATCCTGTCGAAGGCATTGGCGCGCATGGATGGGACCGGTCCACGGCCTATGTGAAACACGCGATCGAGTATTTTTCGTCGCAATGGTCGCCCTATCCCTGGCCTAACGTCATCAATGCGGCAGGGCATGGCGCGAGCATGGAATATCCCGGCATCGTTTTGGGGACGCCAAAAGCGGGATCCCGACCTTTTCGCCATGACGACCCACGAACTCGGCCATCAGTGGTTCCCATGATGGTCGGGTCGAACGAGCGACGGCACGCCTTCATGGATGAAGGGTTTGACACTTTCATCGACACGATGGCGGCCACCCACTTCAACGGCGGAGAATTCGCCCCGAAACGGGATGCGGAATACGCGGCGCAAACCGGCAAACCCGCCATCGACATCGTCTCGTTGCTCAGGACAAGGCGGCGCCGTTCTGATGGCGCCTCTCTGATACGGTTTCAGAGACGGTACGCGATCTGACCTATTTCAAGTCGGCTTATGGGCTGACGTTGCTGAGAGAGAGATCCTCGGACCGACCGTTTCGACCGGGCTTTGCGTGGCTACATAAAGGAGTGGTCTTTCCATCATCCCACGCCGTCAGATTTTCCGTTTCATGAACAGCGAGACGGGTGAGGATCTCTCCTTCTCTGGCGGGATTAAATCAATAACTGGGCTGCCGATTATGCGGTGGGGGCAGTCCGCGGAATGACCCCAGGAACGGCGATCATTCCGGTCATCAACAAGGGACGGCTGCCTTTGCCGGTGGTTCTGCGGTGACATGGATGGACGGCAGTTCCGCCCGTATCCGCATCCCTACGGAAGCGTGGATGCTGCGCAGTCAACTGAACGTGCAGGTTGCCGGTAACCAGCTGGTCCGTACGCCATTCTTGATCCCGACAAGAGCATCCCGGACATTGACCAGCAACAACAGTTTTGGGAGAAATCCCGACGGCGTTTCCTGCTGCCGCCGGGCATTGAAGACGTTGCGGGCGGCAAACGGCCTTTCCGTCCGGTAAGCCAAAATACTGCCCCATTGCCGGGGGCCGACATGCGTGCGGGAATGCGAGCGTTAAAAAAGAGCACAGGCTGCCCGGACAAGGTCGTTTTTCCCAGTCACAAAACTGTGGCGAATGCTGCTTACATTCTGTTGTTGTCCGTATGATATCCTCGGTGGCGCAGGCCCGGGGGCCCCCCCATATGGATATTATGGCCTTCCTTGGATGGCCCCCGTCGTCTTTTGGTCCCGTGCCCTGTCACGCAGAAGTTTCGATCGAAATTCCTGGAGAAGCGCCGTGAACATCAACCGTTTCAAGTTGCTGCAAAAGGGCTGCGGGGCCCTGTCCACCCGGTTTCACACCGGCCTTCGCTCACCCGGGCGGAGGCGGTGGTGGCTTGGCGGTGGCGGCGGTGGTTTCCATGGTGGTGGGGGCGGCGGCTTGGCGGCGGAGGTGGTGGATTCCGCGGTGGCGGCGGGGGTTTTCAGAGGGGGCCCCGGGTGGTGGTTTCCCACGGCGGTGGTTTTGGGGGGGTGGTCCGGGCGGTGGTTTCCATGGTGGAGGCCCCGGAGGGGGCTTCCGTGGCGGTGGTCCCGGGGTTTTTCGGGGAGGCGGTTTTGGCGGACGTGGTCCCGGCTGGGGGGGGGCTGGCGTGGCGGCTGGGGAGGCTGGGGCGGGGTTTAAAATCGGGCTGGGGTTGGGGCTGGGTGATATCCCGCCTATTCGGCGGGGGGCGGCTACCCATACTGGGGCGGTTACGGCGGCTGGGGTTGGGGCTGGGGCTGGGGCGCTCCTTTTGGGTTTTGAACCCTGTTAGGAATGTCCGTCGGAGCAGCCTCCGGCAGAACCCGGATATTATGGTGACTATTACCAGCAGTCGGGAGGGTATGCTCAGCCTCCCGGTGATTATTCGGCTGGCCCAGCCCTATGGAAACGCCTATTATGGCGGCTATCAGCAGGCCCCGCGCCAGCTGCGACGCAGGTGCCCAGCAATGTCGTCACCTGCTCGCCGGGTCTGTATTTCAACAGGCTGACCGAAGCTGTGATCGGCGGTAAAGGCCCGTTGTCCTGAGGTTGAAGACAAGCCGCCGGACAGGGTCTGGCGGGGCATCGGCGTCGAAAGCGGGATCGAGAGTAACTACCCCATAAGGCTGCTCATCATCTGGCGCGCCATGAAGGGCTCCACGAGATATTGCAGCACCAGCAGGATGGCCAGCGGCGACAGATCGACATTCCCGAAGCTGGGAAGAATGTTCCGGAGGGTGTCAGGACCGGCTCCACCACGGCGTTCAGAAAGCGGCCAATCTGCCAGACAATCCGGTTTCGTGTGTCCAGCACACCGAAAAGAATACAACATACTGAAAACACAGTAGATGATGATGACCGCTTCATAGAGCTTTACCACCGTCAGAAGCAGGCGCCACAGATCATACACGGAAAGCTGTATCCTCTTGCAAAAACGTCAGGCGCATTGTGCGCACGGTTGCGCAGACTACAGGAGACCCGGAACGAAGCACAATACGGTTTGGCTCCTCCCCGCGGATATGGCTTGACAGTTTCCGGAGGCAGGCTATCTAGTTTCTGACAAAGGCGGGGCTGTAGCTCAGATGGGAGAGCGCCTCGTTCGCAATGAGGAGGTCAGGGGTTCGATCCCCCCAGCTCCACCAGCCGCCTTGTATTTCGCCGGTAAGATCAGTGCTGAAACGGTGAGGTGATGCCTCCCCAAATGTGTGGTGCGGATAAAACCGCCAGCGTGCCGGGTTGCCCGAAATCTGATGAAACATGAAGAGTTTCGCCGGGAGTCACCCGGACTCCTTCGGGCGAATGGCGCGTACCGATATTGGTCGCAGAACGATTGTCGCTATCCAGCGAGGGCAAACCTTGAGCCGTCGGGGTTTGGGACCGCCTTTTGCCGTTCCCCGAAGTTGTGTTCGACGAAGACTTCGCAGTCTGCTACCCGAGCGAAGAAGCCATGTTGGCCGACGGGCAGAGCAGGAGGCGTTGAAACCAGTTCCGGGAAACTACGGAAAAGGGTGACCCTCGCAGGACCGCCACGTCATATTCAGGCGCCCCTAAATCCTTTTTGGCCGGACGCATTCTCCGATGGAGCGCGGGAATGGCCCCATGCTGACTTTCAGATTGTGGCGGCAGGGTCAGGACAACATCGCTCCCCGGATGTGACTTGAATGAAATTTTCCGGCATCAACCTCCTGTGAAGGATAATCGGTTTCTCTGTGTCGTTTCAGGTGTGCAGAGAGGAACTGGTGCAATGCGGACGTTTCAGGTCTCATGATGGGCCTCATGGTGCTGGCGTCACCCGTCATGGCGCAGGATTACTCCAATGGCCCGGCGACAAAGAGCGGTCAGTGGGGCTACTCCACCGGTAGTCAGTCCGCATCGCCCGGCGACAGTTTTGAAGGCTACCCTCCTCCACCGACGCAGGTCATCATTTCACCGGGAATGGGGGGGAGGCTAGGCGCTATGCTGGTGGCGTCGGCACGACATCCCGGAATGGACAGACATCGCAATCAGGAGGGCGCGGGAATGGCGTCAGTCCGGTGGTGTCGGGTGGGGGAATACCGGCGGGAAATGTGGGCGCAGGAAATATCGGTGCTGGCAATGTTGGGGCGGAAACGCCCGGGTACGGTACCGGCGGCAGGAACCGATAAGGCCAGCAGACTGTGTTGATCTCGATATGTTCTTTTTGGGGGGCGCAATCCCCGTAAACCGTGAGAAGCGTCCTATATTGTTCAGTCTGAACACAAGGACATACGACCGGACGATGACAGCCAAACCCGCTGCAGGCCCCGCCATTCGTGTGAAGGGCGCTCGCGCCAAATTTGAAATCCGTTTATGTAGATATCCCGCGTGATCAGATGACGGTCATCACCGGCCCGTCAGGGTCCGGCAAATCGTCGCTTGCGTTCGATACGATCTTGCGGAAGGTCAGCGCCGCTACGTTGGAAAAACCCGTCCGCCTATGCCCGCCAGTTTCTGGAGCTGATGGGCAAGCCGGGGTATGGACTCGATCGAAGGGCTGTCACCGGCCATTTCCCTCGAGCGAAGACGACCCCGAACCCGCGTTCGACGGTCGGAACAGTCACCGAGATCCATGACTACATGCGTCTCCTGTGGGCGCGTGCGGGTGTGCCGTATTCTCCCGCTACCGGCTCCGATCGAGGCGCAGACGGTCAGTCAGATGGTGGACCGTGTCATGGCCATGCCGGGGGCATGCGTCTGATGCTGTTGGCTCCGGTCATCCGTGATCGCAAAGGGAGTATCGCAGGAGTTGGCCGAGCTTCAACGCGGGTTTTGCTCGCGTGAAAGTTGATGGCGAACTCTACGATATTGAAGATGTTCCCAATCTGAACCGCAAGCTGCGCCATACGGTCGAGGCGGTGGTGGACCGGATTGTCGTCCCGGCATTGAAAGCCGTCTTGCGGACAGTTTTGAAACAGCGCTCTCCCGTCGGACGGCCTTGTCTATGCGGAAGAAGTGAAGCGAGGACAGCAAGGAGCCTGCGGAACGCACGGTGTTTTCCTCGCGGTTCGCCTGTCCTGTCAGCGGTTTTACGCTCGAAGAGATCGAACCGCGTCTGTTCCGTTCAACGCGCCGCAGGGAGCCTGCCCTGCCTGTGACGGTATCGGCACCGAGACCTTCTTCGATCCGCGCCTGATCGTGCCGGATGAGTGTCTGTCTCTGGCGCAGGAGCCGTCGCGCCTGGCGGAACGACAAGACGCCACGTATGAGCAGACGCTTCAGAGTCTGGCGAAGCATCTTGATATCAGCATGGACACGCCGTGGTGTGACCTGCCGGAAGAGGCGCGTTCCGTCATTCTCGATGGAACAGAGGAAGACGTACACTTCGTCTATCGTGATGGTGGGAAGTCCCACACGCTGACAGCGCCGCTCGAGGGCGCTGTGCGAGCCTTCAGCGCAGGCTGCGCAATACGGACAGTATCTGGCAGAAAGAGGAACTTTCCTGCTATCAGGCGGACAAGCCGTGCCATGTCTGTAATGGCGCGCGTCTGAAACCGAGCGCTTCCGTCAAGGTTGCGGGATTCAATATCGCGCAGACGTCAGACCTTTCGATCCGTGACGCGTATGACTGGTTTGAAGGCGTCCTGCCGACCTTCTGACGCCGCAGCGTGCGGAAATTGCCCGTCGTATCCTGCGTGAAATCAATGACCGACTGAAATTCCTTGTCGATGTCGGGCTCGATTATCTGACGCCTCCCGCGGCTCGGCGACGCTGTCGGGGGAGAAAGCCAGCGTATCCGTCTGGCCAGTCAGATCGGGTCCGGTCTGACGGGTGTGCTGTATGTGCTGGATGACCCTTTCCATCGGGCTGCATCAGCGCGATAACGAGCGGCTTCGGCGACGCTGCAACGTCTGAAAGCTTTTGGAAATACCCTGATCGTTGTCGAACATGACGAGGACGCCATCCGCAGCGCGGACTGGCTGATCGACATGGGGCCGGGCGCGGGCGTGAAAGGTGGCACGGTGATCCAGCGGCACACCGACCGAAGTCGCCGCCTGCAAGGACAGTCTGACCGGTGCGTATCTTCCGGCCGCAAGCGCATCGAAGTGCCGAAGGAATCGCCCGATCGATCCGAAGCGATTTGTGACGGTTCGTGGTGCGACAGGCAACATCTCAAGGATGTGACGGCCAAATTCCCGCTCGGCACCTTTACCTGTGTCACGGGCGTGTCGGGTGGCGGCAAGTCCACGCTGGTCATCGATACCTCTACAAGACGCTCTCCCGGCGTCTGATGGGCTCGTCCCAGACACCCGCCCCGTGCGGAGCGTGTGGACGGGCTGGAACTGCCGACAAGATCATCGACATCAACCAGTCACCGATCGGTCGGACGCCGCTCCCAACCCTGCGACCTACACCGACCTGTTTACGCCAATCCGTGACTGGTTCGCGGAACTTCCGGAAAGCAAGGCTCGCGGTTACAAGCCGGGCCGCTTCTCCTTCAACGAAGGTGGTCGCTGCGAGGCCTGCCAGGGCGACGGCGTCATCAAGATCGAGATGCACTTCCTGCCCGACGTCTACGTCACCTGCGACGCCTGTAAAGGCTCCGCTATAATCGTGAAACATTGGAAGTGAAGTTCAAGGGCAAGTCGATTGCCGACGTGCTGGCGATGAGCGTGGACGAGGCGCTGCCCTATTTCGAGGCGCAGAACCGTATCCGCGATCGCCTCGCCATTCTTCAGAAGGTCGGTCTTGGCTACGTCGCTCTTGGCCAGCAGGCCACTACCCTTCCGGTGGTGAAGCGCAGCGCGTGAAGCTGTCCAAGGAACTGGCGCGGCGTGCGACAGGCCGTCGATGTATATTCTTGATGAGCCCACCACAGGTTTGCACACGGAGGATGTCCGCAAGCTGCTGGAAGTGCTTCACGCGCTGGTCGATCAGGGGAAAAACGGTCGTGGTGATCGAGCACAATCTGGAAGTCATCAAGACCGCAGACTGGATTATCGACATCGGTCCCGGAAGGCGGCAGCGGCGGCGGTGAGTCGTGGCCGAAGGCACGCCGGAAGAGATCTCAGTGCAAGGCCAGCCACACAGGGCGCTTCCTCGCGCCGCTTCTGATGCAGGAGGGTGAGGCTGTGTCATCAGCGGCGAAGAAGCCTGCGCGTGGGAGGAAGAAGAAGGTTGGATGATTGCGGTGTGTGTTGAGGGAATTCAAGAGCGCTGCTCTGATCTGCAAAGGGGCGGGCCCCTTGATCTTGATTCGGTGGTTTAGTTATAAAACGATGAATATGAAAAATTGGAATTTTGAAATAAGTTTTGATTGTCTTGACAAGAGTTGTTTTTTAAAAACTATGTTTTTATGCGCTTTATTGGAGAAGAAAAATGTCTGAACTGAGTTCATTACCTACTTCTATACAAGCAATATACAATTGGTTTTCAGAGGTAAATTATTTGTAAATAGAAGATATCAAAGAAAATTAGTGTGGACATTAGAAGAAAAGCAACATTTTGTCGATTCAATTTGAAAAATATCCAATACCATCCGTGTTGATTGCCGAACGAGAGGAAAAATCAGGAACATATGAGATAATAGATGGAATGCAGAGATTGCATACCATAGTTTCGTTTATTGAGGGGCTTTTCCTTCTCTGGTGCGCTGGGTTTGATGTTGAATATTTTACGCAGCAAAAATCGTCGTGATCAAGGGTTTTTTACAAAAAGTGATTTTGAAAAATGGATTTCTAGCAGTGAAGTAGGTGTTTTCCTTGATTATACTCTGGCGGTGTCTGTTATAAGAGATGTCTCAGAAAAAGAAGTTAATGACATATTCGATCGAATTAATACATATGGCCATCGCCTTAGTGACCAAGAGCGCCGCCAAGCAGGCGCATAAAATGACTTCGTTAACTGTGTAAGAAAAATATCATGCTCAATAAGAGGGGATGATTCGGTAGATGTTTTACCACTGAGTTCAATGCCTTCTTTTAAAGTATTGATCTTCCGATGTCTAAGCATGGATATGAAATTAAAGCAGATGAAGTTTTTGGGTAAAATGGAATACTGACTGCTGGGGATTTAAGAGATAGTTTGGATGAACAGTGCATTGCAGATATAGTTGCTTGTATTGTATCCGGAGATATTATACAGAGATCAAAAGAAAACTTGATGATATATATGATTCCTAAAATCAAGAATCCGATCGTATCTTAAGTGCTTTGACTCTTTATGGTGAAGATAAAGTTTCTCAAGAGATTAAGTATTGCATAGAACAAATAGAATGTGTTTGCGGTGATAGCAGTCTAAAAAATGTATTGTTTGGTGATAGACAAGCAAATGCTTTTCCATCGTTGTTTGCGGTGTTGTTTTTTTCTTTCCACGATTTGCTGATTAAAGAAAAAAAGAAAATTTTGAATTATAATAATCTAAAAGAGTCTTTGAAAGGTATAGCAAAAGATAAAACGGTAAATACAGGAAAAGATGCTACGCAGGCAGAAAAAGAAAGAAAAACATAAAAGTAATAAAGGAATCATTAACGATGATTTTGTTCTGGGTGCTGATGATAGAAATATATATGCACAACATACAACTATCGATGTAGAAACTACGATCAGACGAAGCGAAATAGAGCTGCCTCACTACGAACTTAAACAAGGCATATTGAAACTGGATAAGAGTAGGGCGATTGATGATAAGTCAATTGAAAAAATCATAAAAACTATTTCGGCTATTGCTAATGGAGGAGATAAAACACAAGGAAAATTATTCTCGGAGTCGCAGATAAAGAAAGCGATGCTGAACGCATAGAAAAAATCGATCAGGTAACCGCAAAAATTATTGGACGAAAGAAAGTTGTAGGAGTTGAGCGAGAGGCAAAGTTACTTGGTAAAAGTCTAGAAGAATATTTCCACTTAATAAGAGATAAGATAAGAAACTCTCCACTTTCCGAGCCTCTTAAAAGTGATTGTTTAAGTAAGATTGACTTCAATTCTTTTATGGCCTTGGTGTCATTATCATGACTGTTCCTACGCAAAATGATATCTCTTATTATGGCGATGAAGTTTATTTCCGTGATGGTGATCAGACTATTATTGCAAAAGGCCTCGTCAAATTGCCGATATAGCGAAGCGATTTTCAGATCGTTAAAGCTTGTGAAAAAGTTGGGGTGTTAAAAAATAGTGCATGGTTTCCAAAGGCACCGCCTTTGGGGGTCCGGGCAAAGCCCCGCCCTCGCCCTGGCACAACACTCTCCCAACCACTATCGCCGTTCTTCTGTTTCCGTGTCCGGCTCTGCTGCCGCAGCACGCTTTCGATCCACTCGTTGAGCTTGCGGGTGGTGTCCTCGGCTGATCCAGATCCGGGTAGGTCTCCGGGAACCGCAGCGCCAGCCAGCGCCACGCGACGAGCCGCTTGTGGCGTTTCTCGGCGCGTTCAAGCTCTTCCCGGCCTGCTCGGTCGGGTGCCGGGAGACGACCTGTGCCGGGCGGCGGGATGCGGGCCCGGCGGCGTGGTCGGCGGCCCAGCCGACAAGACGACTGATACCGTTGTCACGGTCATCGACGGGACACATGGCGTAGGTCCGCGCTGGTGAGATCGAGTCCTTCCACGCCTTCCAGAGCGGACGCAATGGCGAAGGGCTGCTCTATCCGACAGACGGTAGTTGGGCGTCGTGACGAAGCACGGCGCGGCGGATGCGGGCCAGCACACCGTAGAGACTGTGGAGCCGATTTCCGTGGCGATAGCGCGGACGATGTCGGCGTCCGGCTGCACGAGCGGGCGCAGTTCGTCGGGCGGGACCGGATCGGCGTTGAGGTGTTCGCGGATGAAGCGCGGGCTGCCAGCGTCGGCCAGCACGGCGACAATCCCTTCCTCGTGCTTGCCGTAACGGCCCGCACGACCACCGATCTGTTTGACTTCCTGAATGGTCAGATCGCGGGTCTGGCGACCGTCGAACTTTCTGAGAGCCGCGAACACCACGCGACGGATGGACAGGTTCAGCCCCATGCCGATGGCGTCGGTGGCGATCAGGATGTCGGCAGCCCCGAGTTGAAGCGCGGGCCTCGGCGCGGCGGACTTCCGGGCTGAGCGCGCCATAGACGACGGCTACGCGACGACCGCGCTCCATCAGGGCGGCGCGCAGGTCCAGCACTTCACGGCGGGAGAAGGCGATCAGGGCGTCGCCGGCTTTGAGTTCGTTGAGCCGGACGGGGGCCGACGCCGCTTTCAGCGGGCTTTTGCGCTGGAGGGAGATCTCGTCGATCGGGTCGCCACAGAGTTCGGCGATGCGACGGACCATCGGGATACATTCGGGCGCGCCGAGAATGTAGAGGTGGCGGGCGGCGCACCCATGATCGCGGCGGTCGGCGGCGCCTCGGTCGGGGTCGAAGAGCATCTGCGCCTCGTCGATGATGGCGACATCGACGGGGTTGAAGAAGGGGCACATCTCGACTGTCGCGGCGAGATGTTTGCTTCCGTGCGCGACAATGCGCTCTTCACCGGTGGAGAGCGAGGCTTCCACGCCACGGGCCGCCAGCTTCGCGGAACTCGTGGGCGAGGACGCAGAGGAGCCAGCGCCAGGCCGCTCGGCCTTGCCAGCGCATCGAGCGCCGTGTGGACTTGCCGCTGTTGGTGGGGCCTGTGACGAGCGTGATGCGGCGTTCAAGAGCACGGGCCGTGCGGAAATGGGCGGCATAGCGGTCGAGGGCCGCCACACGGGCGATGACCGAGTTGGCGACGTGCTTGCCGACCTTGGGCGGTTCCGGCAGCGGCGCATCCCGCCGTCCGTCACGGTCGCGTCCGCGCTTCTGTTTGCGGTCGAAGAGTTCTTCGCTGATCCGACGCCATTCGGGCAGGGCAGGGCGCAGGGCGATCAGTTCGTTGGGATCGAACTCCCAGAGTTCCTGTCCGTCCTTCTGGAGGATGCGGCGGGCGACCGGGATGCGGTTCTCGGCGATCCAGCGCAGCGCCTCGCGGTGCGAGCAGCGGAGGATGGCGGGCACTTCCTGAAAGCGGACAAGGCTGCTTTCCCAGTCCTCAGGCGCTTTCCTCGCTCTCGCGTCGGGCGCGGGCGGTCTGCTGGATGGAGGCTTCCTGACGGGCGCGGGCCTCCTCGGCTGCCTGCGCCCGGCCGACAAAGCGATCGCGGTCGGAGACATTGAAGGCGTCGGCGATGGCGTCCGCCAGCCGTGCGGTCTGGGCTGCGGAGAGGACGCGCCCGGTGTCGAGCAGGTCGGCCTGCATACCCGCCAGCGCTTCTCTGGGCGTGTCGCCAAGCTCGTGGAAGCGGGCGGCCATGACAGGTTTGAGGGCGGCGAAAAGATCGTCGTCCGTGGCGTTGGGCTTCTCGACGGTGCTGGCCGCCTGCTCCATGTCCTCGCGCGAGATCCAGATGCGTCCGTCCCGACGGGTCTGGTCCATCAGTCGGGATGCCCAGCGCTTGCGCCTGACGGCGCAGAGAGCGCTGATGAAGACCTCGTCAGGCACTTCCTGCGCGCCGGGCGTCAGGGCGCGTCCTATGCGTCTGAGAAGGGCGGGTTCTTCCCGTGGTTCAATGGCAAGCGCCGTGCGGGTCAGAGCGGTCTGGAGAGCGGCTCTGGCGGGAGAGGTCGTCTCCGGCAGTGCGGAGGCGAGGGAGAGCGTATTGGTCGGGCGGGAGCCGCTTGGCGCATTCATGATGCTGATTGTGCGCGATCCGCCGCACGCGAACAATAGCGGACACAGGCAGGGCGTGTGACGTTTTGCCGAAAAAGCGCAGTGTGGTGGCGCAGTCCTTGACGTCAGGCCAAAACCCCGTCAGTTCATCAAACATAAAAAGCCGACCGGAGTGACCCGGTCGGCTTTCGTAGGTGACAGCCTTGTAGGGGACGGAGCTTACTGAAGCTCCTGACCCTTCTTCGTCAGGTCGCTGCACAGCTTGACGCTTGGACTTGTCGAGCGTGGAGACATCGAACGGCGTGGATGTGGCGTTCGACAGCAGACCCTGTCCACCGAGCGAGTAGTTCTGGTCGTTCTTCACATCGGCGCGCTTCGCCAGCTTGCGGGCGACGCTGCGGGATGTCGTGCTGTTCACATACTTCTTGTGGATGCGACGACAGGAGGCCCGCGACATTGCCGGGTGTGGCGTTGTCGATGGATGGCAGACCGTTTTCACCGAGAGCGCCCGGGGTTGCAGCTGTGGCCGCACCGGTAATGCCCTTCACCATCTGTGCGCCTTCTGTGGGCGCGGAAGCGGCGTTGGCCGGGTTGGTTACAGGCAGAGCGCCATTCGGGGCGGTCGACAGGGTCGTGCCGGCCGGAAGCTGCTGGGCTGCAGTCTGGGCATGAGCTGCGCTGAATGAAGCGAGCGCCATGCCGAACGATGCGACAAGAGCGATATGCCGTGATGCGAACATGAAAACCTCTTACAGATAATGCGGCCTGTTGATGCACCCGGATCAGCATATTTTCTTGCTGTTGACCGTTGGTGCAGGTCGCTTTCATGTGACCAAACACCGCAGCGCATGAAAAGTTTCATAGCGATCGAATAATCATCATCTGATAATTTTGTGTAAGTCTGCCGCCGGGGGCCGAAGACCCGGTATCCCACAATATGTTGTGGAGGTTATTGTAGGAGCGGCATATATGCCTCGTCCGCGACTACAGTCGGCGCTATTTTTTCAGAGTCGACTAGCAGCAGTCTCGGGAGAATTTTTTGGAATGTTGAGGAGGTAATCCGGTGGGCGCACAAGGGCTCGAACCTTGGACCCGCTGATTAAGAGTCAGCTGCTCTACCAACTGAGCTATGCGCCGGATTTCCAGTTCCAGACCCGCAGGCTTGGAATAAGGCGGGCTTTTAACAGCCGTTCCGCTTCAGTGCAAGAGTGAAATCGCACTTATCTGTTAAGAAGTGCGAGCAATCCATCAAGCTGATCCAGTGTGCGGTAGGAAAAGCGGAGTGTTCCGCCCTTGCCATCGAACTGAATCTGAACCGGAAGTCCAAGTTTCGCCGTGAGATCGCGCTCCAGCATGGCGATTTCGGGATCACGCCGTTCCCGCACCGGTTTCTGCTGCACGGGCTGCGCTGCGTCCCTGAGGGCCTTCTGTGCGAGCGCTTCGGTCTGTCGGACAGACAGGTCCCGTGCGATGACGTCCTTTGCCGCCGCTACAGGGTTCGGATGGGTCAGAAGCGCTCTGGCATGGCCCGCCGAGAGGCGGCCTTCCACGACATCCGAGCGGAGCGCGGAAGGGAGACGCAGAAGCCGCAGGGTGTTTGTAATGTGCGGGCGGGATTTGCCGATGGCCCGCGCGAGTTCCTCCTGCGTCAGACGATAATCCTCAATCAGGCGGCTGAAACCTTCGGCTTCTTCCATCGGATTGAGATCGGCCCGCTGGAGGTTCTCCACCAGAGCGGCGGCCATGGCGTCCGTGTCGTCGAGTTCACGCACCAGAACCGGCACATCGTGGAGGCCTGCCTGCTGTGCTGCGCGCCACCGACGCTCCCCGCCGATGATCTGGTAGGTGCCGGGCTTATCCGGGTGCGGACGGGCCAGAAGCGGCTGAAGAATGCCCCGGGCGCGGATGGATTCCGCAAGCTCGCTCAGCGCTTCAGGCGCAAAGTTCTGACGTGGCTGAAAGGGGCTTGGCTCCGGATTCGACGGGCAATGAAGAAACGCCGTTGCGCGCCATCTGGGGAGCCGCTGTTTCGCCAGTATCTGTGGTGGGTGCTGGTTCTGCCGGGGCCGGCTGTTCACCAAGCAGGGCGGCGAGTCCGCGACCAAGACGTGGACGGGCGGGGATTTCTTCGTGCTCACGCTCGGAACCTCAGTTGCTCGTGTTTTCAAGACGCTTGCGCAGTTCAAGCGCAAGAGCCGTGTAGGACGTCGCACCGCTGGAGCGCGGGTCATAGGTCATGACAGGCGTGCCATGGCTCTGGGCTTCGGATATGCGGATGTTGCGCGGGATGATTGTTTCCATGACAGCTTCACCGAAAAAGCTGCGGGCGTCAGCCGCGACGAGTTCGGAGAGATTGTTGCGGCGATCATACATTGTCAGGACGATGCCTGTGGTCTGAAGCGCCGGATTGAACTGCTTTTTGACTTTCTCGATGGTGCGGGTCAGGTGGCTGATGCCCTCAAGCGCAAAGAACTCGCATTGCAAGGGCGCGATGACGCCGTCGGCAGCCACAAGCGCGTTGAGGTCAGCAGGCCGAGGCTCGGTGGGCAGTCTATGATGATATAGTCAGTGGAACCCGCCAGAGACCTGATGGCGGATTTCAGCCGCTGCTCGCGCTCATCTTCTGTGATCAGTTCAATCTCTGCGCCGACAAGTTCCGTGCTGGCCGAGATCACGCCAAGGTTTTCGATGTCGGTTTTCTGCACCAGCGCGGCAGCTTCGGCCTCGCCCATGAGCAGGGTGTAGGAGCCGCGTTTGCGGGCGTTATATTCACACCGATTCCGGTTGAAGCGTTGCCCTGTGGGTCGAGATCGATCAGCACAACCCGCTGCCCGCTCTGGGCGAGGGCTGCGGCAAGATTGATGGCTGTTGTTGTCTTGCCGACGCCTCCCTTCTGGTTGGCTACGGCGAGGGTAATGGGCTGGGCCGATCCGCGTGCCGGATGCGAGGCTGGTTTCGAAGTTTTCGTATTCTTTCTGGATTCAGACACGCCTGATATCGCTTATTTTCAGAATGGTGCCGCCCGGAGTGCGGCTGGGAATATGTGTGACTGTCATGTGCCAGTCGCGCTCGGCATTGGTCAACTCATCGGCGGCCTGCTGCCCCTTCAGAAACAGCGCATAGCCGTCATCTGTGACAAGTTTTTCCGTCCGGGTGAGAAGTTGCGACAGATTTGCCAGAGCGCGCGCGGTGACGACCGGAGCAGGCTGCACGGAGGCCGCTTCGATTCTCTGGTTGACGACGGTTGTCCGGCAACAACCGGTTGCGCGGCTGGCTTCGCGCAGAAAGTGGCCTTGCGTCGGTCTGATTCAACCAGCGTCACGTCTGCATCTGCCGCGATGGCGAGAATCAGCCCGGAAACCCGCCGCCAGAACCCAGATCGGTCACGCGTGTGCCGCGCTCGATCAATGGGACAAGTTGCAGGCTGTCGAGGATGTGGCGCTCCCACAGGTGGGGCACATCGCCGGGAGAAATCAGATTGATCTTCGCCGTCCACCGGACCAGCAGATCGGCAAAACATGTCAGACGGTCCAGTGTTTCACGTGAAACGCCGGGAATGGAAGCGGGTGGTGTAGGGGTCATGCGGCCTGCCTGATGTGGGCGAGAAGGGCGACCAGAGCCGAGGGGTAATGCCCGGAATTCTCTGGGCTGCGGCGAAGTTGGCCGGTCTAACACGCTCGAACCGTTCTTTCATTTCGGCGCTCAGACCGCCGACCTGACTGAAGTCAAAGCTCTCAGGAATGGTGACAGCGGCCTCGGCGTGAAGCTGTCTGATTTCCCGCTCCTGCCGGATCAGATAGCCGCTGTAACGAGCCTCTGTTTCCACATGCAGCGCACACGGTGAGGCAGTTCGGCGAACCATGGAGCCAGTCGTCCGGCGATGGGCGTGTCTCCGCCCGACGCCATAATTTCAAAAAGAGACGCCTGCGGCCATCCTGTGAGGCTGCGCCTCCCGCATGGGCACATTCTGTCGGGAGCCATGTCTCTGCTCTGGCGCGTTCTGTTGCGGCCTGAAGTTCCGCGCTGACTCTCGAACTGACTGGCGCGTTCCGTGCCGACACATCCACAGGTAATGCCGAGAGGTGGGCGAAGATCGGCATTGTCGGCCCGTAAAGTCAGCCGATACTCCGCGCGCGAGGTAAACATGCGATAGGGTTCGGAAACACCTGCGTCACGAGGTCGTCAATCATGACGCCCAGATAGGCCTCGCTGCGGCTTATGGTCAGCGCCTCGCTTCCGGCGGCGCGGCGTGCGGCGTTGATGCCGGCAAGAAGGCCCTGCGCTCCGGCTTTTCGAGCCTGTGGTGCCATTGATCTGTCCTGCCATAAACAGGCCGAGGATCGCCCGGAGTTCCAGCGAGTGGGAGGCGCCCGCGGATCAATGTAATCATACTCCACGGCGTAACCGGGACGGACGATGCGGGCCTGCTCCAGTCCGGGGATGGTGCGATCATCTGTTCCTGCACAAAGGGCGGCAGGCTGGTGGAAATACCATTGGGGTAGACTAGATCACCGCCCGGATTGCCGGGAAGCGCTCCGGTTCCAGAAAAATCTGATGGGAAGTTTTTTCGGCAAAGCGGACGACCTTGTCCTCAATGGACGGGCAGTAGCGTGGCTCGCGTCCGGCGATGGCGCCACCGTAAACAGCCGACAGATGAATGTGCTCACGGATGATGGCGTGGGTTTTTTCATTGGTCGCTGTGATGCGGCAACCCACCTGTGGATTGCGATGCTGGTCGTCAGATAGGAAAACGGTTCTGGCTCGACGTCGCCCCGATCTTCCGGAAGCGAGTCCCAGTCGATGCTGGCGCGGTCGATGCGGGCGGGGACGGTCTTGAGGCGGCCCATAGGTAGCCCCAAAGCTTGAGACGCAGGCCAAGCGCATTGGCGGGCAGGTCGCCGACACGTCCTGCTGGCTCGGTTTCGTGCCCAAAATGAATGATGCCTCGAGAAAGGTTCCGGCAGCGATGACAACGGCCGGGGCCAGAAAGTATCGACCATCTTCGCAGGCGACCCCGGCTACAGTCTCTTCGGGGTCAGGATCAGATCGCCGACAGCTGCTTCGATAATGGTCAGATTGTCGGTCGCGCGCAGAAGATCATGAATCGGCTGCGATACAGTCCGCGATCGGCCTGAGCACGGGGCCATGCACGGCAGGCCCTTTGAGCGGTTTAGAAGTTTGAAATGGATTCCGGCGGCGTCAGCGGCGCGACCCATCAGTCCGTCGAGCGCATCGATTTCGCGGACCAGATGGCCCTTGCCAATGCCGCCGATCGCGGGGTTGCAGGACATGGCGCCGACGGTGTCCATGCGATGCGTGAGAAGAACTGTTTTCGCCCCACAGCGGGCCGCCGCTGGCCGCCTCGCAGCCCGCGTGTCCGCCTCCGACGACGATGACATCGAACTGCGTTTCCATGATGATTTCCTCTTACTTCCCGATGCAGAACTGACCGAAGATGGTATCCAGTATATCTTCAACGCCGACTTCGCCAGTCAGGCGTCCCAGTGAGCGCATGGCCAGACGCATTCCTCACCGCGCATTTCCGGCCACTCCATGCTCAGCGCCGCTTCCAGACTGGCCGAAGCGACCTCCGCCGCAGCCCGGTGGCGTGCGCGTGTCAGGGTGGCGGCCCGCTTCCTTGTGTCAGTTTGAGGGCTTTCTTCAAGCGTTTTCGCAGTTCGGGAACGCCATCGCCCGTTTGCAGACTGATGCCGAGCACGGGATGCAAGGCCAGTGTGGCGGGAGGAAGCATCAGATCGGTCTTGTTGCAGACGAGAAGCGCCTGAGGAAGTGGCTCGGGATAAGGTTGGTCTGAGGGGAAGAGTTGCAGGACGAAGTCCGAATGTTCCACGTGAAACATCGCTCGTCGGACGCCTTCCGCTTCGATCGGATCACTCGTCTCACGCAGGCCCGCTGTGTCCCACGAACGGACTTTCACTCCGGCCAGAATGGTCGCGATTTCAATCGTGTCGCGTGGTGCCCGCTATGGGAGAGACAATCGCGGCGTCCCGTTCTTGCGAGCAGATCCAGGAGGCTGGATTTTCCGGCATTTGGTGGGCCGACAATGGAGAAGACAAGTCCACGACGGATCTTCTCCGCGTTCTCCATCCGCAAGGTGGTGGCGGATCTCCGTGTTGAGCGTCGCGATTTCACCCAGAGCGCGTTCTCCACTTCCGGAGGAAGTTCCCGTCAGGAAAATCGATCAGGGCTTCCTGCTGGGCAAGCGACACTGCGCAGTCTGTTCGCCCAGTTTTGTAAAGCGCGCCGAGAGCGCCGTCAGCCTGAGCGAGGGCCTGCTTGCGCTGCGCCTCGTCTCGGCTTCGATCAGATCAGCGATGCCTTCGGCTTCCGTCAGATCGACACGTCCGTGCATAAAAGCCCGGCGTGTGAATTCTCCCGGTTCTGCTGGACGTGCCGCTGCCACCAGAGCGTCGGCAGTGGCGGAAATAATGGCCAGTCCGGCATGAAGATGGAGTTCGAAACGTCTCTCGCCGGTATAGCTGTTGGGGCCGGGGGACCAGACGACAACGGCGTCGTCCAGATGGTCTTCCTGTTGTGCTGCGTTGCGCCAGATCTTGCGAAAGGACGTTCGGCGTGGTGCAGGGAGTTGGCCGGCAAGGTGCGGAGAAGTGGCGCTGCCAGCACCGCTGACCCGCATGATGGCGATGGCCCCGCGTCCTGATCCCGTGGCGAGGGCAAAGACCGGCGGTAGGGCGGGGGATAAACTGATGCGTCTGACGGCATTTATGTGCGGCATCTCGTTCGAAAATCTTTAAATGAATATTACGAGGCGGGCTGGCGCTACAAGAGGTAGCACGTCCTGCCCACATCTGTGTGGCCATCTTGTCGAGGATTCCATGCCCTATTGTCCCCGCATTCTCCGTTGGGGCCTCACGATAACGGAAGAAGATGGCGCGATCATTGGTTTGACGGGATGGGGACGTACCAGACCGAGACCCCGCTGTGTGAAGCGCGGGATTGGCTGGATCAATGGTTTGATGCGCCGACAGGTTCTTTCCCCTTTATCCGATGAAGCCGGGGGGGACGGATTCCAGAAGAGGGTCTGGGGGGCGCTCTGCGAGATCCTTTTCCTTGGCAAACCCGACCTACAAGCAGATGCGGAACGGTCGGTGGTTCGCCTCGTTCCGTCGGGCAGTCCGTGGGCGAAACCCCCTCCGACCCTGGACCCCCTGCCACGGCCTTGGCTGCGCACGGGGGGCCTGGTGATGGCGGTTTGGACGACAAGATCTGGTCCCCGGAGTAGCGCGTCGTTGCTTTAAATTTTTGAAGCGTGCGTATTCTTTTCCCGGGAATAAAAGAAGCATTTGTTGTTTTAAATGCTTCTGAGATGGCTGGTGGCGTTCGTCCTGTCAGATGTTTGGGGAAAAAGAATAGGTCGGACTGATCTTCCGGTTGAACCAAAAGTCATTGTTGGTTTGGCGACTTTCGGGAGGCGCCTGTTCTGGCGTCCCTCATCAGGGAACTAAACCCGGGGTGTAAGGCCGACAGGATTGTCATCTGTTGGAACCCGACCGATATCGAAGGCGTCACACCCGCACTTGTGCCGGGAGTATCTTGTCCTGCTTCAGGGAGCGTGGCCTGCCTGCGCAAAGAAATGTCATTCTGGACCATGCGCGGGATGCGGACATTGTGCTGTTCCTTGATGATGATTTCTTTCCACAGCATGACTACATCGAGAAAATGCTGACCGTTTTCAGGAGCGACAGTCGCATTTGCCGGAATGACCGGCAAGGTTCTGGAGGATGGCGCCGTCGGTCCCGGACTGACGGTGGAACACGCTCTTGTCGCCCTCGCGAAAACGGTGACGTCGCGGGATACGCGATTGTTGATGTCTTTAATACCTACGGCTGCAACATGGCTTTCGTCTGGACGTAATCAGACACACAGGCATCCGTTTTGATGAACATCTGCCTCTGTACGCTTGGTATGAAGACATCGATTTTTCAAGGCATTCTGCCCTATGGCCGCATTGTCCGGGGAGACGGCGCGCAGGGTATTCATCTGGGTAGCAAAAAGGCAAAACATCAGGCGTGCGTCTGGGATATTCCAGATCGTCCCCGTACCTTGCCCGCAAGGATCGTATCTCTGGGGACATGCCTTCAGAAGCGCTGGACGTCATACACTGATCAATGTTGTCAGAAGTGTTCGCCCGGAACCATGGGTCGACCGGAAAGGGCGCATGAAAGGAAACTGGCTTGCCTGGAGGGACGTGCTGCGCGGACGTCTCCAGCTCGCGCATATTCTGGATCTGTAAAGTGGCTGTTGAGGCGTGAAATGAACTGGTAGGTTAATGCGTTTTTTCCCTTGTAATCCGACCTCGATCGCCCTCGGGATGTAAGGGCCTTCGGATGCTCTGGCTCGTCAGACCTTCCGGGATCTTGAAGTCATTCTCGTCGATCAGATGGGAGTGATATCTACGATCTGTGTGGCGGACTTTTCGGAGATCCTGCCCGTCCGGGCATTCAGGATCGATGTCCGAAATGCCGTTATGCCTGCATTGTCGGTGCGTCCCATGCGACAGGAGACATCATCGCTTTTCCTGGACGACACTGCCTTTATCTTCCGGATACACTGAAGCAGGTTGACGCCAGCTTCAGGAAAAACCTTCTCTGGCCGTTGACTGGCGCCGCTGAATCAGCATGGACGTCCTTCGCAGATGGGACGGTGGCTGACTGCCGGCGCAAGGCTGAATGAAAGCAACATCTGGACGGGGCTGGTGGAGTTCAACATGTTCATCCGTCGGGCCGCGCACGAAGCTGTTGGCGGGTTTGACGTCAACATGGGGCCCGGCTGTCGGTTCGTTGCTGCGGAAGGGCAGGATCTGGGGCTGCGGCTGCTGGCGACTGGCTGATCAACACGGTCGCGACCGATGTCTGCTTCGTTGAGGGCACGCTCATTCGCACAACGCGCGGATGATGTGGCTGTTGAAGACCGTCCGTTGGTGATGAACTGATTGTCGTCGATGCCGACGCGAGCAGCCGTCCTGTTGTCTGGGTCGGTTTCAGGAACGCTGTCATACGTCCGGAACTTGATGATGCCGACGCGGGCTATCCGGTTCGTATCCTCAGGCCATTTCCGAGAATGTGCCGTCTGCTGATCTTCTGGTCACAGCCGAGCACGGTCTGTATCTCGAAGGCGGCTTGTGCCGGTGCGTATGCTGGTGAACGGCCGAGCATTTTCTATGATCACCGGTGACGTCCTATCGCTACTTCCACGTCGAAACAGAGGTCACAGCATCATTCTTGCTGAGAATGTTGCTACAGAAAGCTATCTCGACACGGGCAATCGTCGCCGTTCACTGGTGGCGCTGTCGTTTCGCTGACTTCACGTCATCTGACATGGGCGGACGCTGCTGCGCCTCTGCTCACAGACCGTGAGACGGTGGAAGGCCTGCACCAGCGCATCGCCGCACGGGCAGTGAACGTTCTTGGTCCCGCTACCCCTGCCAGGCAGCCTCCGACACGGAAATCAGATCTGCTCGTTCCGCCACACTTTCCGGGCAGACGCTGCGTCGTCTGGACGAAAAGAATGGCGTTGTGACAGTCGAAGTTCCTGAAAATGTCACGGAAATCCGGATCTGCTCGCGTGCTGACAGACCGTCTGACATCGTCGGTCCGTTTGTCGATGACCGTCGCATGCTCGGTGTTCTGGTGGGCAGCGTGACCCTGCTGGAAGGCGGTTCCTGTGGCCGCGCTGTCAGCAGCCACCTCGATGGACAGTCCATGTCGGCTGGCATGGTATGAGAAGAATGCTTCGGGTCGTGGACCAACGGAGACGCTGTTCTCGATCTTGGTGAGAGAGTGCTGAATACAAAAGCTCTATCAAAATCCAGATTGCAGCAGCCGGCCCCTATCGTCTTGAGGCAAATGGAAAGACCCTTCGTCTCTGCGCCTGAATGACGCTCTGACGACTGATTGAAAAGCGGCCGTAGCAGGAAATCTGCTACGGCCCTTTTATGGCGCATGTGTTTTGCAGGCAGGAGAGAGAGCGGGGCTATAACCGATGAAACCGGTTTGTCTGCTTCCGGAAGAAAAGATGCGAAAAGACTTTTGATTTAGCAGGCGGCCAGTTCGCCTGTTCATGTTGCTCTCTGGCGTGATCAGGCTTTTTAGATAGATCCGTGTTTTCGAAAAATTACCCTGGAATTTTCTGGGACGATCAGTCTCCAGTTTTGAAACTGCTTTTTATATCGGCGGTCTGTTCATAGGCGAGAATGCGCTGCACACGCTCGCCTCGACCATTCCCGCTTCTCCAGCCAGCGTTTGTATCTTTGCTGAAGCGTATAACGCAGCCACCGGCCTGTAGACATGCGCTTTCTGTATGGTGCGAGTTCTGGAAAAGTGCCGGTGATTTCATCGTAAGGTGAGGAGGCCGTCACATCCGCGCGGCAGGTCGGCATTCCAGGGCTTGGGAGATGACATGAAGTGATAGATACGGGGCGCAATGATGGGAATCCAGACCGATATTTCTGAAGAAGATCGGAAAGTTCCACGCAAAAGACATCGAAAGACGATGGGAGCGCCCGACGAGGTTGAGAACGTCCTGATCGGGATAACGTGTTTTCGACTGGAACAGTCCAAACTTTTCCCATGCTTCCCGTCCTATGCGCCCCAGCCAGCGCGATCGGCGTAAAGAACGCCGGAATTGAAATACTGTTTTGCGTCATCATCAGAAAACCGAACGCGGAAAAATGCTCCAGAAATGAACGGGCCGACGGATCATCATCTCCCACGGAAAAACTCATGGGTCCGTTACGGCTCCAAATGTTCCCTCAGCAAGAGGCTGTTTCAGGAGGCGGCCCAGATCGCCACGTATCTGGGTATCTCCGTCCACATACAGGAAGCGTTCGTAAGGAGGGCAAAAGATCATCGAGAAGAGGCGGGCCAGCATGGCGGGTGCATGTCCGATATCTCTGGCCGTATAGCAGAGAAAGACAATATCGTTCTGATCGCACAGTCTGGAAAAGATTTTTGTGTGGCAGGATCTATATCGATTCCGATCAGCAGAATATCGGTGAGATCCCTGCTGGTATTGCGTCTCGCCTGTATGGCGCTGACGAAGCTTGGGAATAGGTAGCCGACGTCGGATGTGTAGCAGACACAGACTTCAGGCATGGAAACTCCCTACAGACGACAGCACTGCTTTTGTTCGGTTTCTGAATATCGTTTTCTATCCTGAAAATATGCTCAGGCAGGTATGATTATGAAACATATAAAAGGTTGTTTCACAATAATTTATTCAGAATAGTGTGCGGGCTTGGGTGTTTCTTTTCAGTCAGGGAAATAGACCAGATGATGCTTTCACGGTCTCAGTTTGAAACCATCCTGAAAATATAAGCGATTTCCAGTCAGTTCTGTTCGATCGCCCGCATGACCATATCCGGCGTCAGAACCTGTGGCAGGATACGTCCTTCCGCATGAGGCGGATAATAAACATATAGCGGCACGCCATCGCGCTCATGCTCACGCAGGAACGTGGTGATGTCCGCATCCCTGCTGGTCCAGTCGCCTTCATGAAAACAATGCCATGCTCGACAAAGGCTTTCTGAACGACGGAGCTTGAGCGCCACGTGATCATTGACGAGGCAGGTGATGCACCATGCCGCCGTCATGTCCACGAAAACGGGTTTTCCGTCCTGCCGCAGAGCCGCGAGACGGGCCCGGGGAGAATACTGTTCCCGCGCCAGCGTCTGCATCCGAGGAATGTGCGGGCGTTTCCGATGATGACGACAGGAGAGGCAGTAATGCGCAGGGAGACAGGGCGGCAAGGATCGACGCAACGACCAGACGTGATCGCCGGGAGGAGATCGTCCGGAAAGGGTCATGAGCCAGCCGCTGAAACCCAGAGCCAGAAGCCCGGCGCAACCGATCGCTACCGGGGTGCCGCCGCCCTGCTGTGCAAGAATCCAGACCAGCCAGATACAGGTCGCAAATATGGGAAAAGCTAGAATCTGTCGGAAGATATCCATCCAGAGACCGGGTCGGGGAAGAAACCGTCCAGCGTTCGGGACAAGGGTCAGCGTCAGATAGGGGCTGGCCAGTCCAAGACCCATGGCCAGAAAATACCGAGCGCCGCCAGAGATGGAGCGGCGAGCGCGCCTGCGATGGCGGCTCCCATGAAAGGCGCCGTGCAGGGGGTCGCCACAAGAACGGCAAGCAGTCCGGTCAGAAAATCACCCGGAAGTCCACGATGCCGGGTCAGAATGGACTGCCCGGCGCTGATGACGGGCAATTCAAAGCGCCAAGCTGGCCCAGTCCGACCGCAAACAGAAACCAGCAGATTCCCTGCGACAAAGGCAGGAGACTGGAACTGGAAACCCCATCCGGCGGACAGTCCTGCATGACGCACCACCAGCATCACAGCGCCAAGAAGTCCGAACATCGCCAGCACGCCCGCCGTGTAGGCGAGGCCGCTCTGAAAATGCTTCCGGTCTTCATGCAGGCGTAAAATCGCCAGCGCCTTCATGGCCAGAACCGGAAAGACACAGGGCATCAGGTTCAGGATCAGGCCACCAAGAAAGGCAAAGACGACGAGCGCCAGCAGCCGGTTTCCGGCGCAGGGGGCGCTGCTGCTGCTGCAGGCGTGGCGCTGAAGGACAGGACGCTTCTTTCATTGGCCGCATCCCGCAACTCCAGAAGACCGGTAAAGGTTTTCCCCTTCGGCAAATCCTTCTTCCGGCTTCAGTCGAAGCGTCATCCGATCCTGATCGACCGTCAGGGGTTGTGGCGCGACCTGATCAATGCGTCCGGCGACATCCGGATGACCCATGCCTGCTTTACAGCCTGTGAGGAGAAGCCATTGCCCCGCACGGTGAGCAGGCCATCTGGCGTGATGGTTGTCTGAAAAGGAGGGCCGGGGTAGCTGTTCTGCTGCACGCCGGAAGAGGGGAGCCTGCGCAGAGGGAGTGGCTGGTCCTATGGGAAGGTCGAGGTGGAAGTCGGCCTGTTCCGGAACGCAGACGGCAGCACACACAAGCCAATCTGTATGAGCGCTGATGATCACCCCTCCGACCCTGCGCATCGGCAGCCTGAGGTGTGACTATGACTGGCAGCAGCGCGTCGCCGGTATAGCCGTAAGACATCAGCGGGCCTTCCGGCAGGCGTTCCGGCGCGGGCCACTCAATGGCGTCCGCTTTTCCGGAGAGGCTGCCGGAGAGCGTGACAGCGAGGTTCACTGGTTCTCCCGCATCGCCGGGGTTTTCCAGTAGGTGTGCCAGCCGGGTTTCAGATGCAGGAGCAGCCCGGCCTTGAAAGGATGTCCCGCTTCAATCGTGTCGCTGTCGGTCACAAGACTGGCCGTGTCCCGTTCGCTTGTGACCGGCTGGCTTTCAGCAGCGGAGGTGGACGGGGAAAAGAGCAGTCCGGCAAGCGCGAGGAAGCTGGTGGACAGGGTGCGGAGAGTGCGCAGGGTCGCGCTCCTGTGGCTGTGACGGATGGACGGATCTCTTTACAGCAAAGAGGCGGTGGCGGGGAGCGGCGTTCTGCCCCATGAAACAGGCATCCCATTCCGGAAGATTGCCCCGACCTCCGCCTCCCGCCATAACCGCTGCATGAACGACAGAACCGCCACCATCGCAGCACTCCTGAACGCACCGGGCGATGAACTCCCCGTCCGGGCCTGCCTGCCGGCTCTGGCCGAGACGCTGGAGACGCAGCCCAACGCCGTGCTGGTGGCCCCACCGGGAGCAGGCAAGACCACGCTCGCTCCACTGGCTCTGCTTGAGGCGATATGGCGCGGGGAGGGCGAGCGGATCATCATGCTCGAACCCAGACGGCTGGCGGCACGGGCTGCGGCGCAGAGAATGGCGTCCCTGCTGGGTGAGCGGGCCGGGAGACGGTCGGGTTTCGCACACGGCTTGAAAGCGCCGTCTCGGAGGCGACGCGCATCGAGGTTGTGACGGAAGGGCTGTTCCTGCGTCGTCTGCTGTCCGATCCGACACTGGACGATGTGGCCTGTGTGATCTTCGACGAAATCCACGAGCGGTCTCTGGACGCCGATCTGGCGCTCGCCTTCTGCCTTGATCTTCAGCAGACGCTGCGCCCTGATCTCCGCCTGCTCGCCATGTCGGCGACGGCGGATACGGCGACGTTGTGTGATCTGATGCAGGCTCCGGTCGTGGAGAGTGAGGGGCGGCAGTTTCCCGTCGAAATCCGCCATACGAAACGCGACCGACCTCGCCGCGTGACCTGCCGATGGAAGCCGCGCGCCGTGCGTGAGATGCTGGCGGAACACGAAGGCGACATTCTCGTGTTCCTGCCGGGAACTGGCGAAATCAGACGCGCCATGGCGGAATTGCAGGGTGTCGGCTCTGGGGCTGCCTTTGCACGGCGAACTGCCTCCCGCCGAACAGGCCCGTGTGCTGACGCCTGAGTCTGATGGTCGGCGTCGTGGATTCTCTCGACTTCCATTGCCGAGACGTCGCTGACCGTGCCCGGTGTGCGCATCGTGATTGACGGCGGCTTTCGCCGTGCGCCGCGTTTCGATCCCGGAGCTGGACTGGCGCGGCTTGAGACGATGCGCATCTCCCGGCGGCGGCGACGCAGCGGTCTGGTCGTGCGGGGCGTGAAGCGCCGGGTTTCAGTCTCCGGCTGTGGACGGAAGCGACCGGTCGCGGTCTCACGCCGCATGATCGCCCGGAAATTCTGGACGCCGACCTGTCCGATTTCGTGCTGGCCACCAGCCTCTGGGGCGACGCCATGGGTGGAGAGAGCGCCTGCGCTTCCGGATACCCTCCGGCAGGCGGGATCGCGGCGGCGCGTGAGTTGCTGATTCAGTTGGGCGCTGTGAACGAAGAGGGGGAGCCGACGGAACTGGGGCGCAGAATGGCGTCGCTCGGCACGCATCCGCGTCTGGCGGCGATGATGGTGGCCGCCCGTAATCCGCCCGAAGCGGCGCTGGCGGCTGATCTGGCGGCGCTGCTGGAGGAGCGCGATCCTCTCCGGCCTCGAATGGGCGGACGTTCCGGCGGGCCTCCGCCCGTGCCGCCAGCTGACCTGTCGCTTCGTCTGGATCTCATTGCCGGGGGTGAACATCCCGATGCTGACCGGGGCGCTCTGGCGCGGATCAGGCTGGCGGCGGGGCAGTTCAGACGTCGCCTCGGGCTACGCGACAGACGCCCGCAGTGGAGATGTGGCTGCCCTCGTGGCGGCCGGTTTCCCTGATCGCATTGCACAGGCGCGGGGAGAGCCGGGAAGCTATCGCCTTTCCGGTGGAGGCAGCGCTCGCATCAGCAAGGCGGACAGGTTGGAGAGGGGAAGCTGCTGGCGGTAGCTTCCGTGTTCCTGCGGAAGAGCGCTGAGATCAGGCTGGCCGCGCCGCTCGATCCAAACAACCTTCCGCAGGCGCTACTGGACAGGGCGACCGAGCAGGTGGAAACGGCGCTCGACTCGACCACCGGCTCGATCATCGCGCGTCGTCGGCTGCGTGTGGGTGCGCTGGTTCTGCGGGACCGGACCGAAACCGTAAAGTGCGAAGACGCTTCGGAATTGCTGCTGGCGCAGGTGGCTGGCTCGCTCGACACGGCACTGACATGGACGGAGGCGGCCCGGCAGTTTCAGGCCGTGTCATTGTTTCACGGGAAACACTCGGTCGGACCGATCTTCCGGATCTGTCGAATGAGGCGCTTTCCGCCACTGTCGCGGAATGGCTGTCACCCCTGAATGGCGTACGACGCTGACCGCGCTGAAGGGACCGATCTTCTGGCGATCCTGCGTAGTCGTCTGCCTCATGCGGAACTGGTCGCGCTGGACCGGGATCTGCCGACCGAACTCACCCTGAAAGGCGGGCGCGTGAGGGTGGATTATCCGAACCTGTCCCGATTGCTGCGGCGCGGGCGCAAGCCTTCTACGGCACGACAGAGACACCGCGTCTGGCGGGTGGGCGGGCAATACCACTGCGTCTGGCGTTGCTGTCTCCCGCCGGACGTCCGCAGGCTTTAACGGCGGACCTGGCGTCTTTCTGGTCGAACGGATGGCTGGACATGCGGCGCGACATGCGGGGCCGGTATCCACGCCATGACTGGCCGGAGAACCCGGCTGTGGCGTCCCCGCCCGAGCCACGAAAAAGACACTAAGACGCGGCATCCGTGCCACATGTGACATAAATTAGCAGCAGTGCTGTATCGTTAGGTTGTATTCACGTTTCGTTTATCTCAACGCATGAAGGTGTGATGAAGATGCTGAACGCATAATGACCGGACTATCCTGTTTGGCCTTCCCGTCTGCGCCTCGATCGGCGTCGGGACAGGCTTTCTTTGCCGGCCAAAGGCCGCTTCGCTTCTCCCTGCTGTCCGCTGGTCTTCTGGCCGGGCAAGGGTTTGAGGCGTCCAGGGCGCATGCTGATGGCGTGGCGGCTTCCCCGGTAGTTCCTGCCGCCAGTTCCCCTGTCAGCGGTCCGGTCACCAATGACATGGCGGCTGTGCTGGGGTCGCACGCCCTCTGACATTTGCCCCTCTTGTCAAAGGTGGGGCCTGCCGTCGTCAATATCGCCGTGACGCGGACATCAATCCCTCAAGCAGCAAACGTCCGCACGTTCTGCCGGACGTCAAGGGAACGCCTCTTGAACGGCGGTTCCGGGAGCGTCTGCGACGGCATGGCGAGGAGATGCTTGGGGCAGGTTCCGGCTTCATCATCGATCCGTCCGGCATCATCGTGACCAACAATCACGTCGTCGGCGACGCCTCGAACATCACGGTGTCCCTGTCCAACGGGCATGAGCTTCCGGCGCGCGTCCTCGGCGTGGATGACCTGACGGATATTGCCGTCATCAAGGTCGAGAGTCTGACGCCGCTGCCTTATGTGAAATGGGGCGAGAGCCGGAGTCAGGTCGGTGACTGGATCATGGCGGCGGGCAATCCGTTCGGCCTAGGTTCCTCCATTACGGCGGGGATCGTATCGGCGCGTGGGCGCGATATTGGTGCGGAGTCCGTTCGACGACTTTCTGCAACTGATGCGCCGATCAATCCGGGCAATTCCGGTGGTCCGACCTTCAACATGCAGGGCGAGGTGATCGGCATCAATACCGCATTGTCTCGCCTACAGGCGGCTCGGTGGGCATCGGCTTCTCCATTCCTTCTGAACTTGATTCCGGTGGTCGAGGCCCTGCGGACCAGCGGTCATATCGAGCGCGGGTGGCTGGGCGTGACGCGGAAGATGAGGAAGGGCAGGACGGGGCGAGGTTGTCGATGCTGACAAGGGCGGTGCAGCCCAGCTCGCCGGGCTCAGGAAGAACGATTTCATCATTACGGTGGGGGCCGAGCATGTGAAAACGCCCGCACTCTCATTCGTATCATCGCCGCCACAAAGCCCGGAACAACGCTGCCTCTGACCGTAAGGCGCAAGGCTGTCGTGCTGAAAATGCAGGTGTCCATCGGACACGACCTGTTGATGACGGACGTTATGGTGATGGTGACGACCAGTGACGCCGACAGGAAGAATCCGGATTTCTATTGTGGTGAAAGAGAGACTGGAACTGTCTTGAGAGCGGTTTCAATGTCGCGCCCGGTGATGATCAGTGTTCACCGGGATAAGTATAAATCAAATAAGGTAAGAACACTTGATCTTGACGGTCCCCAGCACATAATGCGATTATATGCGCAGGGATTGGGAGCCCGGAGGGTCCCGCGCTTTGTGCCGTCACGTTGACGGAGCTTACCATACCAAGACCACCCATTCCCACCCCGCCTAATCGTGAGGGGCCCCGCGTAAACGAAGAGATCCGCATTCCTCAGGTCCGCCTGATTGATGAGGAAGGCGAAATGCAGGCGTGATGACGACGCGTGAGGCTCTGGCCCGTGCTTATGGCGTCGGACTGGATCTTCTTGAAATCAGCCCGAACGCGGAACCGCCGGTCTGCAAGATGCTTGATTACGGCAAGTAAGTATGAGCAGCAGAAAAAGCGTAACGAAGCGCGGAAGAAGCAGAAGGTCATCGAGGATCAAGGAAGTCAAGGTTCGTCCGAACATCGACGAAAATGACTAAAGGTTAAGATGCGTTCCATGAAGTCGTTCATTGGCGATGGTGACAAGGTCAAGGTCACGCTCCGTTTTCGTGGACGTGAGATGGCTCATCAGGACCTCGGCGTGAAGGTTCTGGAGCGTATCCGCAACGAGATGGAAGAAGAAGCCAAGGTCGAGCAGATGCCAAGGCTTGAAAACCGTCAGATGGTTATGGTCCTCGCACCGCGCTGAAACAGGGCGGTTGAAGACAGGAAAAGGGGCGTTGGACAGAGTTTGTTCAGCGCCCCTTTTTTGTGTTTTGCGGAATCAGGATCAAACGGTCTGCATCTCTTTGTGGGGCATGGGGCAAAGTCCCATCAACCAAATCTGGCAGGGACACCGCTGTCATCCTCCGAAATTTTTATCCTTGTCCGAAGGCTCTGTTTCCAGTGGAGGCGGCAGGCGACGGTCGGACTTCGCGTGGCCGATCGCTTCCCGCCATGTTCACGGCTGGTCGAGGTCTCGGCCTGAGGGCAGGTGGATGACAAACCGGGGCCCAGCACCTTTCGGAGGATCCATCCGGTTTCTGCTCGGATGGTGCCTTTCAGCGCCTGAATGATCTGCCTGCTGATGGACAGACCAAGACCGGAATGTTGTCCGAAATGCTCTGATTTCGGACGCTCAAATAGAAGCGATCAAAGATGGAATCGAGTTTTGAGGGGGGATGCCCGGCCCTTCGTCAGCAACCGACAGCTCCACGAAGGGGCCGGCTGCGTGCGCCTCCAGCCGATATGCGCTTTGGGCGGCGAGAAGGAAATGGCGTTGCCGATCAGATTGCGCAGGACTTGTAAGGCGGTCCTCGACCGCCGAGGCGCGGAGCGGATGCGCAGGCGTGTCTCATGGACGCTCCAATAATTTCTGGCTGCTCGGGCTTGCGGGTGGACTGATGGATTTCGGCAAGAAGGAAAGCAGCGGTCCTATCGCCCAGGCGTTGCGCGCACGCGACAGTTCCGCATCCAGTCGGCTGGCGTCGGAGATATCGGTGATCAGACGGTCCAGTCTGCGGACATCCTCCGCGATGATGGTCAGAAGACGCCTCTGACGCTCCACATCGTCAATGCGGAGAGTGTCTCGATGGCGGAGCGGATGGATGTCAAGCGGTTCTTGATCTCGTGCGACACATCGGCTGCAAAGCGTTCGATCGCATCCATGCGTGTCCACAGGGCCTGCGTGCTGTCCTGAAGCGCGCGGGCGAGGTCCGCCAATCTCGTCCGCTTCGACCCAGCGGCTGCTGGGCACGGTGCCGGAGCGTCCGGGCTTTCCGCATGATGTGCGCGGAGGTGGCGAGCCGCAGCGCGGGCGTGCGATGGTCAGAGACGAATCTGGACGCAGAACCATGATCGCCATGGCCAGCAGGAAAAGCGACAGGATGGAAGGCGGATCTTGAAGAGCGATGTATCAATCGCTTCACCGGTCCGCGTCAGTTGCAGAATGCCGACCGTCTGTCCGTCATGGACGATCGGTTCCGCGATGGTGATGACCAGCGTGTGATTTTCTGTCCGGCGGATGTGGGCGGCGTTTCCACCTCATCGAAGGAATGGTCGTTCGGGGCTTTCGTATTGTGGTGTCGGGGATGGCCATCGTCCCGCGGGGCTTCATCCAGCCGCCGACGGAAAATCGATAACCGACCGCATGATGCCCGGATGGGGGGCGGTTCTGTGACTTCTCCTGCGGGAGGGTGTTCTGCGTTCCGGCGGCGGCGGGTCGCTCGCAATATGATGCGCCAGTTTTTCCTGATGGCTGTCGGCGATCAGGTCCTCAGGCGAATGAAGCGCATCGGCCCGGGCTGTTCCGTGGGGAACGGCGAAGGGCGCGCCCCCGCTGGCGTTGGCCTCGGTGGGAAGGCTGGATTGGCGTGAATGAGTGCTCGGATTCTGGGTGACGGCGCCTGACCGGCGCCCGCATAATCGCGCCTGCTCCGCAAGCTCCGATTCGGCCGCCAGCAGGCTGTTGCGGAACTGGTTGAAAACAGCAGCGTCATGCCGAAAACGGCGAGTGGCGAATGTTGACCAGCAGGGCGACGCATCAGCGGCGAGATCACCCTTCGGTGCGTCGGCGTCACGCTGTCTGGAAGGCGACAGAAGGTCGTGGCCTTCAGTATTGTCCGGCGACAGAAGGCGAGGGCGCGCAACAGGAGCAGGAAGGTCCGGCTTGCCGGCCAGCTTTCATCTCCCCGACGTTGGGTCAGGCTGGCGGGAAGGGACGCTTTCCGGAGGGTCGCCTTCCGGTGGGTGGTCACCGCTTCCTCTGCCGGCCTCATGGCTCAGTCTTCCTTTAGCGGTAACCGATGCCGTGCGTTTCGATCTGGTTAAGGCGTCATCGACCTGCCGGAATTTCTTCCGCACGCGCTTGATGTGGCTGTCGATGGTTCTGTCATCAACATAGATATTGTCGCCGTAAGCCGCGTCGATCAGCTGATCGCGGGATTTGACCAGTCGGGACGGGAGGCAAGCGCCTTGACCAGCAGGAACTCGGTGACGGTCAGGGAACATCGGTGCCTTTCCACTGACACCGGTGGCGGGCCTCGTCGAGCGTCAGATCACCGCGGACCAGAGTGTTGCTGGTGATTTCCCCGGCCGCCTCGGCGCGATTGACGTCGTTGCGGCGCAGGAGCGCGCGGATGCGCTCGATCAGAAGCCGCTGCGAAAAAGGTTTTGTGATGTAATCGTCTGCTCCCAGCCGCAGCCCCATCAACTGATCAACCTCTTCATCCTTGGAGGAGAGGAAGATGATGGGGAGGTTGGAGCGCGCGGAGCCGCTGAAGGAGTTCCATGCCATCCATGCGCGGCATCTTGATATCAAGAACGGCCAGATCCACCGGGCGGCTGGTCAGATCCTGAAGGGCCTGCTCTCCATCAATAAAGGCGCGAACGGCATATCCCTCGGCTTCCAGCGTCATCTGGACGGAGGTCAGGATGTTGCGATCATCATCAACCAGCGCAATCGTCTGTTTTTCTGTCACGAAATCGATTCTCCGGGCGTGGCGCACCCGTTCTGTGGCTTCATCAAGAGCAAACTGGGTTGATAATAGCCGGGTCTGACATGCCGGGCTACCGGGGCGGTGGTCAGTGTTTTATTTTTAGAAGGTTCAGGGGATTAATGCTGATGGCAAATGCAAATAATGAAAGCAAAAATTAACCATCGGGCGTGCATCCGGGAAGCGGAAGGAGGCGGGAGAAATGCATCTGGCTGTGGGCTGAGCATAAAATTCGTCCGGTCTGCCTTCTGTCGATTGCTCCGAGGATGCCTAATTTTACCCTATGACGAACATGACAGACACCCATGAGGCCGGATCGCCAGCGGATGAGGCGGCGACTGACCTCAACGAGCACCATCCTCCGTTCATGGAGACGCGGCAGCTGATGATCAGGCGTCTTCGTCTGATCAGGTGATGAGCGCGGCCAGCAACCGGATCAGGAACGGGAAAGCGCAACTGGCTGAAGAGCACGACAAATGGATGCGCTCTGAAGCCGAAATGCAGAATCTTCGGACCCGCACAAAGCGTGAGATCGACGATGCGCGTCAGCGCCGTGCAGAAATTCGCACGCGATGTCGTGGAAGCGGCTGAGAACCTGAAGCGTGGACTCGCCAGTCTGCCGCCGAAAACCGAAGGTGAAGACAGCATCATCACCAAGATGCGTGAAGGGATTGAAGGCACGGAACGGTCGTTCCTGTCCATCCTCGAGCGTCATGGCGTTGTGTGCCACGATCCTGCGGGACAGGCTTTGACGCCAATCATCATCAGGCCATGGCGGAGCAGCCCAGCCCTGAGCATGAGACGGGGACCGTCATTCAGGCCTGGACGCCCACATGGACGCTGCATGGCCGTCTGCTGAAACCGGCGATGGTTGTTGTTGCCAAGAATTGAGTCCGGACGTGTCGATTTTCGGAGCGACAACTCTGAAAGCCCGACATGAGGCTCCTACATCGGATTTAAAGATGATGTAGCCAGCCGCTGTTTATGGCAGGACTATTGAAATAAGGGGCGCATCCGGTGCTTCGGGCCGAATGCGACCGCTGAAAGAGGATTAGTTATATGAGCAAAGTTATCGGTATTGACCTTGGGCGACCAACTCCTGCGTAGCGATCCGCGAGGGTAACGAAACAAAGGTTATCGAGAACAGCGAAGGCGCGCGCACGACGCCGTCGATGGTGGCGTTCACCGAAGGTGGTGAAATGCTCGTCGGACAGGCCGCGAAGCGTCAGGCCGTCACCAACCCGGCCAACACCCTGTATGCCGTGAAGCGTCTGATCGGTCGTCGCTTCGACGATCCGACCGTTCAGAAGGACAAGGAACTCGTCCCCTACGCCATCGTGAAGGGTGACAATGGCGACGCATGGGTCGAGGCACGTGGCAAGAGCTACGCACCTTCCCAGATCGCAGCCTTCGTGCTCGGCAAGATGAAGGAAACAGCCGAGTCCTATCTCGGCGAGAAAGTGACCCAGGCGGTCATCACGGTTCCTGCTTACTTCAACGACGCCCAGCGTCAGGCCACGAAAGACGCCGGCAAGATCGCGGGGCTTGAAGTCCTGCGTATCATCAACGAGCCGACGGCTGCTGCACTGGCTTATGGTCTTGAGAAGAAGAACGGCGGCACGGTCGCGGTTTATGACCTTGGCGGCGGCACCTTGACGTATCGGTTCTCGAGATCTCCGACGGCGTGATCGAAGTGAAGTCCACCAACGGTGATACGTTCCTCGGTGGTGAAGACTTCGACAACCGGATCATCGACTTCCTCGCCAGCGAGTTCAAGCGGGATCAGGGCATTGATCTGAAGTCCGACAAGCTGGCTCTGCAGCGCCTGAAGGAAGCCGCCGAAAAGGCGAAGATCGAGCTGTCGTCGGGCCAGCAGACCGAGATCAACCTGCCGTTCATCACGGCGGACGCTCGGTCCGAAGCATCTCGTGGTGAAGCTGACCCGTGCGAAGCTGGAAAGCCTCGTTGACGATCTGATCGCCCGCACGATGGAGCCCTGTAAGGCTGCTCTGAAGGACGCAGGTCTGAACGGTTCCCAGATCGACGAAGTCATTCTCGTCGGCGGCATGACCCGTATGCCGAAGGTGATCGAAGCCGTTAAAGAGTTCTTCGGCAAAGAGCCTGCCCGTAACGTGAACCCCGACGAAGTCGTGGCGATCGGTGCGGCCATTCAGGGCGCGGTCCTGAAGGGTGACGTGAAGGACGTTCTGCTTCTCGACGTGACGCCGCTGTCGCTTGGTATCGAAACGCTGGGTGGCGTGTTCACCCGTCTGATCGACCGCAACACGACGATCCCGACGAAGAAGAGCCAGACCTTCTCCACGGCTGAAGACAACCAGAACGCCGTGACCATCAAGGTCTATCAGGGTGAGCGTGAGATGGCAGCTGACAACAAGCTGCTGGGCAACTTCGACCTGACCGGTATCGCTCCGGCCCCTCGTGGCGTGCCGCAGATCGAAGTGACCTTCGACATCGACGCCAACGGCATCGTCAACGTCTCCGCCAAGGACAAGGCGACCGGCAAGGAACAGCAGATCAAGATCCAGGCTTCTGGTGGTCTGTCCGATGCCGACATCGACAAAATGGTCAAAGACGCGGAAGCGAACGCAACGGCTGACAAGGCGAAGCGTGAAGCGGTCGAAACCCGCAACAACGCCGAGGTCTGGTCAATCAGGTCGAGAAGTCCCTGTCCGAGGCTGGCGACAAGGTTCCGGCTGCTGACCGTAGCGAAGGGGAAGCGCCGTTGCCGCAGTCAAATCGGCCCTTGAAGGCACGGATGCCGAGGCGCTGAAATCTGCCTCCGAGCGTCTGACGCAGGCGGCGATGAAGATCGGTGAAGCGGTCTACAAGGCTGAGCAGGCTGGTGGTGCAGGTGCCGAGGGTGCCGCCGCTGGTGGCGCGAAGCCGGACGACAAGGTGGTTGACGCCGATTTTGAAGAAATCGACGACAACAAGAAAGGCTGAGCGGAAACTGTCCTGACAGGGTGACCGGGTAGAACCGGTTTACCCTGCAAGGTAGAAACGCCGTATCTTCAAGGCGCCCGCTCCATCCATTGGGGCGGGCGTCATCTTTATGTCCTCCCGGCGTCATGATGCGACGCGTGCGAGAGGAGCCCGCACGAGGAAATCAATGGCCACGAAACGTTATTACGCTGTTCTGGAAGTCTCTCGGAAGTCTCTTCTGATGAACTGAAAAAGGCACGCAAGCAGGCCATGAAATATCATCCGGATCGCAATGCCGGAGATGCGTCAGCGGAAGAGCGTTTCAAGCAGATCAACGAAGCCTATGACGTTCTGAAAGATGCCGACAAGCGCGCGGCCTATGATCGCTTCGGTCATGCGGCGTTCGAAGGTGGCGGCGGGCCCCGGCGGGTTCGATTTTGGTGGCGGCTTTGCCGGAGGCGGTCTGGGCGACATCTTCGAGCAGATGTTCGGCGATATGATGGGCGGTCGTCGCGGCGGCGGTGGCGGACGGAGCGCCGGCGCTGATATCCAGACACAGGTCGAGATCACGCTGGCGGAAGCCTTCACGGGCATCAAGAAATCCATCACCATCAAGACACGTGTCATGTGCGAGTCCTGTGATGGCACCGGTTCAAAGGACAAGGAAGCCGGTGTCGAGGTCTGCCCGAGCTGTCACGGTGCAGGAAGGTCCGTGCTCAGCAGGGTTTCTTCGTGGTCGAACGCCCGTGCCCGAGCTGCCATGGCGCAGGTCGTGTCATCAGGATCCGTGCCCGGCCTGTCATGGTGTTGGCACGATAGAGCAGCCGCGCGCGCTGGAGATTGCGATTCCGGCCGGTGTTGAAGACGGCACGCGGATCAGATTGTCCGGTGAAGGTCAGTCGGGTGGAAAGGGCGCTCCGTCGGGAGACCTGATGTCCATATCGCTGTTCAGGCCAGCGAGCTGTTCCAGCGTGACGGTTCCAACATTTACTGCCGTGTGCCGCTGCGTATGGCGCAGGCTGCGCTCGGCACGAAGTTGAAGTGCCAGTGGTTGATGGTGGCCGGGCCAGTGTGAAAATCCCGGCCGGAACGCAGAGCGGTGAACATTTCCGTTTGAGAGGAAAGGTTTTCCGACTGCGGTCGTCGTCGCGGGCGACATGTATGTGCAGGTCGTCGTGGAGACTCCGCAGAATCTTTCCAAACGCCAGAAGGAGCTTCTGGAAGAGTTTGAAAAAGAAGCCGGTGAGCATGTGAAAAGCAGCCCGGAACATGCAGGCTTTTTCTCACGTGTGAAGGACTTTTTGAAGGCCGGAGTTGAGGGTCTTCAAAAATATGGATCAATCTGCCTGAAAACTGATTCAAAGAGTCTTATCAAGCTTCTTTTGAATCAGACAGGAGTTTCTGGTGAAGCTTTTCAGCAAGCTTCAGAGGCGCCAATTTTTTAAAATAGCGGCACCATAAATTTTATCATACCCCCGTTTTCATTTTCCCTGTTCTGCACAGGCGGCGTTTCATGTCGGGGAGAGGAGGAGAGTGTTCCTTTGTGGTCGTAGGAATAGGCTGCGACTCCGTAGGGCGTCCGCTGCCTGGTGGCGTATCGTTTTTGGAAGCCTGTCCTGCAAACGGATATCCACTCAGAATATGCTGGGCGACCTGCGGATAACGGTTCATCAGTCCGAGCAGAGTGCCGTTGGTCCATCCGAAGCCGATCTGCATCGGATACTCGCCACCGCCCGCACCGCCTGTCGGGCTGATTTCAGGATTGACCACATCGTATTTTTCAAGAAGCACACCGCTTTTTCATAAGTGCCGATAACGCGCTCCATCCAGCGTTGCGCGATATCCTGCGCCAAAACATCCTCGCCATACAGATTGAGACCTTTGATCGCCATCCATTGCAGCGGGGCCCATCCGTTGGGCGAATCCACTGTTGTCCGCTGGTCACATCCGTTGCCACAAGCCCGCCGGGTTTCAGCAACTTTGCCTTGAGGGTTTTCGCAACGATTTGCGCCTGCTGGTTTGTGGCGATGTGCAGGAACAGAGGCATGGCCGTTGCGGCTGACAGCACATCGGTCAGTTTTCCCGTTTTCCAGTCGTAATCGTAGAAAGCGCCTCTTTTCGGATCCCACAGCACGCGGCGGATGGCGGCGATGCGTCGGTCAGCATCACCCTTATAGAAAGCGGCCTTCTGTTTGTTTCCTGTAAGCTCGTAGGCACGGGAAAGAGTTTGCGCGAGATGGGCCACCATGCAGCTCATCTCGATCGTGATGAGGTCGGTCGTGTGAATGGAAGAGAGCGTATGACGGTCCATCAGCCAGCGTGACGAGAAATCCCACCCCGTCTCAGATCCGGCCCGCAGATCGCGCCATACCTCGGAAGAGGGACGGGAGGTGGACGCCGCTGTGGCGATGTCCTGCGGGTAACTCTCATCGCGAGGGGTATCGAGATCATCCCACGGGCGGGTCAGCAGGGTGCCGTCTTTCAGCCGGACAGCATGTCGCCATGCATGACCGGGTGCGAGCTTCGCTCTCCATCTGTCCAGTATTCATATTCGCGTTGTAGTTCAGGCAGATACTTGATGTAGGTCTTGTTGCCGTCGTGACTGGCCAGCAGGTCTGTCATCAACGCGAAGAAAGCGGGCTGTGAGCGGCCGAGATAGTAGGTGCGGCTGCCATTCGGAATATGTCCGTAGCGGTCGATCAGCGACGCCAGATCGCTGTAGGTGGAGCGCATCAGATCAATGCGTCCGCCCTCATACAGGCCGATCATCGTGAAATAGGTGTCCCAAAATACAGTTCCGTAAAACGGCCTCCGGGAACAACGTATTTTTCCGGTAAAGGCAGAAGCGATGACCAGGGAACGGGAGTGTCCGGCTGCCGGGTCAGCACATCCCACATGCCCGCGATGTAATCCTTCACGTTTTCGCCGGCTTGCGCTGATAGGCGGCTGAGGTGATGGCTGGGATCGTGAAATAGGTGGCGACGAAGGTTTTCAGGTCAAAGCCCGGATCATTCTTCTGCGCCCGCCATGTGGCCAGAATCTCTTCCGGCGGTCGATTGGGATAGGCGTCCGCGGCAGCTTTCGCGTCGATAAAGATGTGGGCCTTCCGATGGCGGAAAACAGACCATCCAGAGCGATCGAAGGCGGTCGCAGATCCTGCTGCGACGGCAGTCTTGGAGCCTGAGGCGGAGGAGTGATGGCGGGATGCAGGATGACGGTGGGCACCCGGGCTGGCGGGGGCCAGCTTCATCGCGAAAATCGGAAGTCATTACCGGCTCTCCTGGCGCTGTGGTCTGCGCAGAGACCGGCCATGACGATAGCAGGGAGGAGGCGAAAAGACTGGAGGCCAGTGAACATGCGAGGAAAGAAAAGGGTAGCGCCTCAAGAGAAATCCTTTCGTGCGACCGTGTCCCTGTGGGATAATGACGCGATAACCGCCTGCGGGTTTTCCGGGTCGGAAGAAACCAGTTATGACATAAGGGCGTATCGTGATGGTGAACGCCAGTCAGGACGTTCACACTTTCTACCCCGGAGTTTTGCCCATGTCGTCCACTGCCTCAACCCGGAATGTCGCTGTTCTGCCGGAGAAAAGAGTGTGCAGTCCTCGGTCGCGGGGCTTGGGCCTCTCGCCGCGACGGATCATCTGTTCTTCGAGCGCGCCGGTGGTCTGCTGAGTCGGATGAAGCGGAAAGCATGACCGCTCATGCGCTGGAAGGCATGGAGGACGGCGAACTCTTTCTCGAATACCGGGAAAGTGAAGGGCTGGCGCTTGATGACGGCGTCATCCGGTCAGCATCCTTCGATACATCCAGTGGCTTTGGTTTGCGGAGCGTGCTGGGTGAGGAAACCGGGTTCGCCCATTCCGACGAGATCAGCAAGTCCTCTCTCGGCGCGCTGCTGAGACGGTCTCCGCCGTAAGGAACGGCCGGTTCGGCATCATGGCGCCCCCGCCACGCTCAACCAACTCGCGCCTCTATAGCGACAACAATCCGCTGCATGAAACGGATTTCGCCCGTCGTGCGGCGCTGCTCGGCCAGATCGACGCTTATGCACGAGGGAAAGACAGCCGGGTCGTGCAGGTGATGGCGTCCATCGCGTCCGAGTGGCAGGCGGTGCAGATCATCCGGGCAGACGGGCTGAGAGTCGCGGATATCCGTCCGCTGGTGCGCCTCAATGTCTCCGTCGTGGTGGAGAAGGATGGTCGTCGCGAGAGCGGTTCCTATGGGTTCGGTGGTCGTTACAGTGTGACGAAACTGCTGGAAGAAAATGCCTGGCAGCACGGTGTGAATGAGGCGTTGCGGACAGCTCTGATCAATCTGGATGCGCGTCCTGCTCCCGCTGGGGAAATGGAGATCGTCCTGGCTCCGGCTGGCCAGGCATTCTTCTGCATGAAGCGGTCGGTCACGGTCTGAGGGCGACTTCAACCGCAAGAAAACTTCCATGTTCTCGGATCTGATGGGAAAGCGCGTCGCCAGTCCCGGCGTGACGGTTGTGGACGACGGCACATTGCCTGATCGTCGCGGCAGTCTGACGGTTGACGATGAAGGCACGCCCTCTGGCAGAACAGTGATGATCGAGGACGGTATCCTGACGGGTTTCATTCAGGATCGTCTGAACGCTCGTCTTATGGGCGTTGCGCCCACAGGGAATGGGCGTCGTCAGTCTTACGGCTATATGCCGCCTGCCCCGCATGACCAACACGCTCATGCTGGCGGGACAGGCGAGCACTGACGATATGATCCGGTCAGTGAAACGAGGCCTCTATGCGGTGAACTTCGGTGGTGGCCAGGTGGACATTACGTCCGGGAAATTCGTGTTCGCGGCTTCCGAAGCCTACATGATCGAGGATGGGAAAGTGACGGCGCCGGTCAAGGGGGCGACACTGATCGGCAATGGTGCGGACGCGATGACCTCCATTTCCATGATCGGCTCCGATATGGCGCTTGATCCGGGGATCGGCACCTGCGGCAAAGCCGGGCAGGGTGTTCCTGTCGGGGTGGGGCAGCCGACCCTGAAATGACTGGTCTGACCGTGGGAGGCACAGCATCCTGATCAGGTGAAAAGACTCTGGAGCAGAGCGATCGAGGTTCTGCTCCTTTGCAAAAAATTCAGACTGACGCAGGATTCTATTTGATAAGTCTCAGACCGCTGCTTGTGACGATGCTTGAGAGGACGATGTGAGCGCATTTTAATGGCCGGTCCATCGTCAGCCTCGAAGTAATAGTCGGAGCTTGTGGCGCAGGCCTGCATGGCCCCTCCATCGAGCCTGTCCCCGCTGTCGGCAGGGGGGCAATCAGGGTGTTATCTGCTGCGATCCATAAATGGGATAGTAAGGCACCCATACAGAGAGAAGAGTCACCCCATTTGCTTTAGGGTATTGCAGGCGGTCTGATAATTCACGGTTACTATATGCTGATAGCTGTTAGCGGTGCTGTAGATGTCCTGCGCCCCATCAGAAATGAAAATGACATAGGTTCTTTGGCTGTTTTCGCTTTCACCCTGTCCAACATTTGTAAGTTGACCGGCAATGGTGTTCAGCGCGTCACTCGTCCTTGATATCCAAGGATGGGCATGGGAACGGCAGTTTCGAGATCGATTGTGGAGGCTACGGACGTCGCCGCGGCAATATCAGTCGTGGGTGCCTGTATCTGCTGTATTGTTGTTCCGTAAGTCGTAATGCTTGCTGTGATATTATTTTGATCTTTATTTGAATAGTCTACAAGCTGCGCCATGAATGTCTGAATCGCCTGATTGACATAGTCGATTTTTAGGTTGATCCCGGCCTGCTGCGCTGTAACCCGCGTATTGCATGGCGGAAGTCCGAAAAATTAGAGGATGATTTTTCGCGCAGGATCCCCGGTAACCGTTTGGATCGTGGCAGGCGAATGCGCACTGAGCCGAACTGTTTTCAAGGGCGGATATATCTGCGGGAGTGCCGCCGATTCCCATGGAATTTGAAATATCCACCAGAAATATAATCTGAATGAGGAATTGCCGAGCGTCATGGTGGCGGTGGAGGTAACCGAGACAGGAATCCACCGCCGGGAAGAACGCCCGACATGAAAAGAGGTTTTCTCGAAAGGGTGACTGTAACGTTCCCCGAATAGGTGGAAAGGGACGTATAGGCCACCTGGATGTCGGGGACGGTGGAACCCGCCGGTGTATTCGCCGCCACATAGCTTTGAACAGTCGTCTGGGCCAGGGCGGCGATATCGGACTGGCTCATCGTGGTGCTGGCGCTAGCCTGTGCCGCCTGAACGGTTTTCTGCCTGAAGGGCCGCGGCGCCCGGATTCCCTGCAGCGTTTTTGTTCTGGACAGCAGCTCCGGGGTTTATGGCCGCAGCAACCCCTATGACCGCCACCGAAGTGCTGACGGCAACCATAAGGCTCACCCACCGTTCCGGCAGTTATAAAACCTCTGAAATCCCAACATTGTGACGTGGCAAAACCGTTTGTGATTGCTAAATCACACAAGTAGATCAAGGCGTTGATAAATTATTAATTTACAGCGGAATTACAGGCTGAAATCATTAAAAATCACTTTATTTAGTCATTGTTCTTCTGAAATTTTCAGTCTTGTTTATGGTTTCAATATCGAAACAGGCACTGAAGCATTAATGGGGAACAAAAAATTTCAGAACAGAAGCGGCTGCGATAAATCCGACGGTGCTCATGGCCCATATGGCGATGAACCATCCGAACCGGCGGAGCAGACTGCGGGGGCTTTCTCCCCCGGCCGGAAACGATGGCGTCAGTGATACGCATCGGCTTCTGTGACCTTTCCGCGGAAGACGCGATAGGAATAAACCGTATAGGTCAGGATGATGGGCAGCAGAATGGCCGTGCCCACCAACTGGAAGGCCTGACTGGAGGGGAGAGGATACATCCCACAGGGTCAGGGACGGCGGCACCATATAGGGGAAGATGGAAATCCCCAGGCCGGTGAAGCAGAGAAAGAACCAGCCCAGCGCGCAGAGAAACGGCGCTACTGGATGCTCTCTCTGCAACCCGCGCACAAACAGGAACGCCAGAAGGATCACCAGCACAGGCACAGGCGCGACAAACGGGATGTTCGGCCAGTCTGTCCAGCGATGAGATAAGGTTCGTGCAGCATGGGTGTCCACAGACTGACGGCGACAATACCCACGAAAAGACCGATGGCCAGACGCCGCGCCCAGTGACGGCAACTGCTTCCAGCACGCCCGTTGTGCGCCAGACCAGCCAGCAGGCGCCAAGCAGTGCGTAGCCGCACATCACGGACAGTCCGCAAAGAATGCTGAAGGGGTCAGCCAGTCGAGCGGACCGCCGTTGAAGGCGCCTTCGTCACGGACACGCCCTGAATGACGCCACCCAGAATCGCGCCCTGACAGAACGCGGCGGTCGCCGATCCCCCATGAAGGCGACGTCCCAGAGTCCGGACCGTCCGCTATCCCGTGTCATGATACGGAATTCAAAGGCGACCCCGCGAAGATCAGCGCCAGAACCATGAGAAGAATCGGAAGGTCAACGCCGGCAGCAGGGTGGCGTAGGCGCCGGGAAGACGCCATAAAGCGTGGCTCCCCGAGTATCTCCAGGTCTCATTGCCATCCCACACGGGGCGACGGTATTGACCATGACATCCCGTCGTCCCTGATCCCGCTCGACGGCGAACAGCATGCCGATCCCGAGGTCGAAGCCATCCAGAATGACATAGATAAGGATTGCGGCGGCAAGGATCACCGTCAGATGACCGGTAGCCAGTAAGCAGCACCACTCATTGTATCACGCTCCGTGGTCTGGAGAGGAAAGGACGGTTTCGGGATGAGACCGTGTGCCGAGAACCGAAGCCGTGCCCTGTTCGCTCAGGTCGCTCGCCTTCTTCCGGCTGACGGCTCAGCATGCGGAGAAGAATGCCGATCCGGTGCCGAAGACGATGACATACACCACGACGAACGCCGTCATGGAGATGGCCATACTGGGCAGCATGATGGGAGAAACGCTGTCAGTCGTTCTGAGCAGGCCGTAAACGGTCCATGGCTGACGCCCGACTTCAGTCGTCACCCAGCCGCAGAGCAGGGCGAGAAAGCCTGACGGCGCCATGACGAGCGCCATTCTGTGTAGAAGAGGGCTTGTAAACAGCCTGCCACGCCAGCGCATGTAGAGAGACAGGAAGCCGGTCGCCGCCATCAGCATGCCGAGCGCGATCATGATACGGAAGGTAAGGAAGATGATCGGTGACGGTGGGCGCTGATCCGCCGGGAAGTCCTTCATGCCCGGCACTTTGCCGTCAAGGCTGTGCGTCAGGATCAGGGAGCCAGCGAAGGGAAGCTTGATGGCGTAGTCGGTATGCTCGGTTTTCATGTTCGGAATACCGAACAGGATTTCCGGAGCACGGCTTTCCGTTTCCCAGTCGCCTTCCAGCGCGGCAATTTTCACGGGCTGATGCTTCAGCGTGTTCAGACCATGCGCATCACCGGCAGAATCTGGAGAGGAGCCACGATGGTCGCCATCCACATCGCCATCGAGAACATGACTTTCACGGGCTGGCTGATGGGCAGCCCTTCCACCTGTCCCGCATCATATGCCACGCGGCGGTGCCGCCGATGATGAACGCGACAGACAGGAAAGCCGCCATTCCCATATGCACAAGGCGATAGGGGAAGGAGGGGTTGAAGATGATCGCCAGCCAGTCCTCCGGCATGAAGCGTCCGGTCGCAGGATCGATGCTGTAGCCAGCAGGAGTCTGCATCCATGAATTGGAAGCCAGGATCCATGTCATGGAGATCAGGGTTCCGACCGAGACGCAGCAGGTGGCGGCGAAATGCAGTCCGCGTCCGACCTTGTTCATTCCGAAAAGCATGACGCCCAGAAAACCGGCTTCCAGAAAGAACGCTGTCATCACTTCATAGGACAGCAGAACGCCCGTAAAGGTCCGGCCTTCTGGGAGAAGACGGACCAGTTGGTGCCGAATTCTGCGACATCACCAGTCCGGAGACGACGCCCATTCCGAACACGACGGAAAAGATCTTGATCCAGTAACGGTAGAGATCGAGATAGACCTGTTTGTCCGTCCTGAGCCACAGCCCTTCCAGCACCGCCAGATAGGCGGCCAGTCCAATAGAAAAAGCAGGAAAAACGATGTGAACGCCTACGGTAAAGGCGAACTGAAAGCGGGCCAGAAGTAGTGCTGATGCCGCGGAGACCATTCGGGCGCTCCTTGAATTATCGCATGAAGGTAATTCGCTTTATAACGTCCGACGGTTCAGACAAGTTGCGCTTTGATTTTTTATTTATATCAGAATCGATTGTGAAAATAATAATAATGCGTATCAATAAGGAATCTTTTGGTCGCTTGTTTTCATTGGGGTTGATGCGGTTTCAGAAACGTTTTTATCTGCAGGACAACATGGGATCGTTTTGTAATAGTGAAAGTTTTTGGTGGAACTTTTTCAAAAAGATTCAGAGGGTGTTGCCTTTTGAAAGGCAACACCCAGACCTCTTTAATTCAGGCAAATCCCGTCAGGAAAGTCCGGCTCCCTGTGTTTCAAGCAACAGACGGAACATCTGAGACCCGCAGCACATATAAAGCTCGTTCCTTTTAGGTCCGCCGAAAGTAAGATTGGAGCATCCGAACGGCAGGCGAATGCGTCCGATCAGTTTTCCGGCCGGGTTGTAACAGAGCACGCCCGCCAGTCCGAAAGGGCCGGAGGCTCCGCACACAGATTGCCGAATACGTCTGACCGTATGCCGTCCGGAATCATGTTGTGATTTTCAAGCATGAAGGAACAGAAGACGCGACGGTTCCGGGAAGGCCATCCACCATGTCGAACGCATAGATCACGTGCTGAGCGCCACTTTGGGAAGAACCTGAAGTCGTGCCGGTGGCGTAAAAAATCTTCTGATCCGGTGAAAAGCACAGACCATTCGGGAAGGGACGTCTTCCGGAGAAAGAACGGCTTTGAGCTGGCCGTTCTGGCCGTCGGCCCGGAAAATATGAACGGTCTGCCGGGCGTGACCGGCGAACTGAACCGGGATCTCCGTGCCCAGTGTCCAGCGTAACTTGCCGGTGGGATTGGCGCCGTTTCCGGGTGAATCCGGATGCCCTTCGATCAGGGTGTCGCCATAGGCCGGGTCAGTAAACCATATGCTGTTGTCGAGCGGATTGACGATAACGTCGTTGGGAGAATTGAGTGGTTTTCCGTTGAAAGAGTCCGCGATGACACTGCAACTTCCGTCATGCTCCCAGCGGATGACACGCCGCATGTCATGTTCGCAGGTGATGATGCGCCCCTGTGTATCGAGGGTGTTGCCGTTGCTGTGATAGCTTTCCTGTCGAAAAACGGACAGAGATCCTTCACCGATTCAGCCGGGGAATCAGACGGTATTGCTGGCTGCGGATGGTGTCGCTGAGCAGCAGAATTCGGGCTTCACCAAGCCAGGTTGGGCCTTCGAGCCAGCCGCCGCCTGTCAGCACGCGCTGGATGGGCGTGTTGGGAAACAGCAGATCCCTGAAGGAGGAATCGAGGCTGATGACATCCGGGTCCGGCAGGAAGCCGGTTGGAGCCTGACCGGCCCATGAGCGTGGAGGCGAGGATATGGTTGATGGTGGTTCGGGTTGTGCTGACGCTGCTTTCACGGTTGATGCGGCCATCATGCCGAGACCGGTGGCAAGAAATGTCCGTCGTCCGGTCAGTGTCGGCATGAATACAGTCCCCGATTGGCTTCTTTGTTCGATGATCCGGACTGGCGTGAGAGGCCCGGTTCTCTGGTCTCGACAGAGTATGGTTTAAAACATGCAGAATTTACAGATCAATACATCTTGCGTTTTCAGTCTTTACAGTTCCAGCCTCCGTAACGGATCAAATGCACCATATCGGGTGGGGTGGAAACAGTGAGGAGACTGCATGAAAACGGATGAGATTCTCCGCGAACTGGCGCGCAGGCGTCATCAGAACGGCGATCAATCTGGGCAATCCTGTTCTGGCAAGTCGCGATACGACAACTGGCGAACTGGTTGGTGTTTCAGTCGATCTCGCCAGAGAAGTCGGGCGACGGCTGGGTGTGGAGATTGAGTTCAGGCCGTTTGATGCCGCAGGCAAGGTGACGCAGGCTGTTTCGTCCGGCGAACTGGATATGATGTTTCTAGCGGTGGACCCGGTTCGAGCAACCGAGATCCTTTTACCGCGCCTTATGTTGTCATCGAGGAACCTATCTTGTCCGTGACGATGCGCCTTATCAGGCTGTCGAGGATCTGGACCGCGCCGGAATTCGTATTGCTGTTGGAAAAGGAGCGGCCTACGACCTGTTTCTGACACGCCATCTGCAACAGGCTTCTCTGGAACGGGCGGCCACTTCGCCTGACGCCATTGCCCTTTTCGTGGAGCAGAAACTGGATGCAGCCGCTGGTGTGCGTCAGCCTTTGACAGCTTATGCTGCGGACAATCCGGGCTATCGGGTGCTTCCCGGACGTTTCACGGCGATCGAACAGGAATGGGCGTTCCGAAAGGGCGTGAAATCGCGAGAGTCTGGTTACAGGACTTTGTTGAGGACGTGAAAAAGCGGTCTGATAAGGATATTACTGGATCAGCATGGGCAGAGCGCAGCCGGTGTTGCACCGCCTTCGGTCGGTTGGCCTGCTTTCTGGTGGTGAAGTCTCATGTTTCAGGTCTGAGAAAGACGGGTTCGTCATTTGGCCGCCAGGGATTGAAACGATGCATGATCTGCTCGAAACGACGTGAGAATATGAAGTCTCTGAGCCATGTTTGCAGATGGGGGATCTTCTGCGCTTCGAACCATTCTGAATCCGTTGCAGCAAACTGGCGTAAAAAGGAGCTATGGCGGCGTCCGTAAGACCAAAGCGTGCTCCGTTCAGAAAAGATGTGGTTCCCAGAAGTTTTTCCAGATCAAGAAGAATCTGCAACGCTTCATGGCGGTGGTGATGTGGATCGCTTTGATGGCGGGTGGCGTATTTGTAAAGATCGAGATGGTGTTTGAAGAGTGTGTCATTTCGCTCGATCAGATCGAAACGGGCGTTTTCCAGCCAGCTTTCAGGATCGGATTGAGAGAGCGTCCATTTCATGATGTCCAGACTTTGGTCAATAACGCGGTTTTCTGACAAAACGAGGACAGGCACGGTGCCTTTTGGCGACACGTTCAGCATTGCCTCGGGTTTTGCTGATAGCTTGATTTCCCGACATTCACAGACGGTCCCGCTGGACAGAAGAGCGAGGCGCGCCCGCATTGCGTAGGGGCAGCGTCGGAAAGTGTAGAGAATAGGGAATGTCATTTTTGCACGCGAACAGACCTGAATGAACAAAGTGAGTGAATCTGTTTAAGAGAAATATAGGAGAAAATGAATCTGATCGCTCCTGAATTTCTCTGAAAACTGCGCCGAACGACGATCAGTCAAAAATTTCCAGAAGGATACTTCGTGAATCCAGAAGAAGTTTCTGGTGCAGCTTTTTCAAAAAGCTGCGGAAAACGTCACGATCAGGAAAACCGGATCTGACCTGTTGCGACACTCCGCTCGACGCCCCACAAAGAAGCAAAATTATTTTTGAATCCAGCCTTTTGGGCGCAACATTGTCCGCAGGGCAGAGTGGTGTCCGATGATAGGACACAAAAAGCCGCCCTGATGGGCGGCTCTTCCAGACGGCATTACTGCCAATCTTTAATCACGCAGCCTTAAGATTGACTGCGGATTTCTTGCCATTACGGCCAGCTTCGATCTCGTATGAAATCTGCTGCCCTTCATTTAGCGAAGCCATGCCGGCGCGCTCAAGGGCTGTAATGTGGACGAACACATCCGGGAGCCATCCTCCGGCTGAATGAATCCAAAACCTTTTGTAGAATTAAACCACTTTACGGTGCCTGTTGTCATAACGAGGCTCCTTTTTAACATGGTGGTCGCGCACAGAACACGTGCACAATCGTAACTTCCAACGGACAGACTGACACAACGTGCATCAGCGACCCTCATATAGAGCATCCACCGAGGAGGTTGTTCACATAAAGGAGAGTGAAAAGCAAGAAAAATAATTACATTTCATCGGATTGGTAAAATAATAAATGTTACGGAATGTGTTTTTCCTGCGAAACAAGCCTTTTGTTTTTAGGTAATATTTTCCATTATAGAAAGACGCATAGAAATGAGTGGAAATGAGGCGAGGGCTTCTGGCTGATAAAATCACCGGAAGAAGCCTCGTTCTGCCAGCTATCCTCCAGCCTCCGTGCTGGACGGCCTACCTAAAAGTAATGCCGAAATTCAGGGGAGCGTTTGGCGCTGGAGGCTGCCTGCCCTTGAACAGAAAGCCCCGACAGCCCATTTTCTTCCGCAGATCATTTGATCCGAATTGTTTGCAGGAGTTTCACTATGTCCTACGCGCTGCTTGATGCCGCCCGTGTCGCCAAGGCCGCCAAGACGTCCTCGACGTGCTCAAGGCCGCCAACGAGTCCTCGGAAGCGCATCAGCGTAAAACGATCATGGTCGAGGGGTATTGCCGCCCTCGCTCTCGCCGCCTCGGAGTCGCCGAAGAATGATGGCGTGACACTGACGTCGGAAGAGTTCTGGCTGATCAGCCTCAACTGGTAACCGAAAGAGTCCACACGATAAGGAGTCCCCCATGGCGTTCACCTTGACGAGCCCGGCTTTCAGCAATGGCGCCATGATGCCTCAGGCGCAGGTCTATTCCGGTATGGGGCAGACGGGGGCAATCCGTCTCCTCCGCTGCAGTGGGACGGGGCTCCAGCCGGAACAAGAGCTTTGTGGTCACGCTTTATGATCCTGATGCTCCCACCGGCTCAGGCTGGTGGCATTGGGTCGTCGCCAATATCCCGGCAGGCGTGACTTCACTGGCTGAAGGTGCGGGTTCGGGTAAGGGTGGCCTCCCCGAGGGCGCACTTGAAGTGCGGACCGACTTTGGCGTTTAGCTATGGCGGAGCCGCGCCTCCTCCCGGTCATGCATCGTTATGTGTTTACCGTCACGGCGCTGGATGTTCCGAAGCTGAGTGAGTGCCGATTCCAGTCCGGCCCTTGTCGGGTTCATGGTGCATCATCACCGTCTGGCGTCGGCCCGGCTGACGGTTATTTACGGTTCCGGCGCAAAAGCCCATAATTCCGTGACTATGATATGGTGAGATGACGTCTTTGGAATGGGGTTGCTGTTTTTGCATCCTGTTCCCACCTTAAACACTGGGTAGTCCGGCCAGCATGGCCATGAGGGATCAAGCAGATGAATAGCGGAACGCGATCTGATATCTAACTTCATTGCGCGTGTCGGCGCGCAGGCCAGCGCCGGGAGTGTGCCGTCCCAACCCGTCCCTCCCGCCGATTGATCCCGAAGCGGATGCCTTCATCGCCCAGAACTTCCAGCAATACCCGGACCCGTTATCGCGTCCTCAGATGGCTGTGGTGCAGGAAGCGGCGCTCGTCGGGGCCCAGAACCATCCGCGAACTGCAGTTCCAGCTTCAGCAGGCGCAGCGGGCCCCTGCAACAGGCCCAGCAGTCAAAAGCAGTTCGGGCGGTTTCCTTGGCGGACTGTTCGGCGGTGGTAGCAGCGCCCGCAGCAAGCGCCGCCTCGGGTTGGGGCGTCGGGGCTATGCCCAGCAGCCGCAGATGCAGCCCATGCCTCCGGGGTTCCAGCCCGGCATGTTCCGTCAGGGCGGATCTGGTTTTCTCGGTTCGGCTCTGCAACCGCAGCTGGTGTTGCTGGCGGCATGATGGCTGCGAAACGCGCTTGAGGGGCCTGTTCAGTGGTCATCACGGTGCAGGTGACATGAGCGGAAACGCAGCCGGTGGCTGGGGCGCTCCCGATCAGACGGTCGTCAACAACTATTATGGTGATTCGGCCGGTGGAGCTGGCGCCTGACCCGTTTGCGGGCGCGGCACCACGGCTGATCGGGCTTCGACGCCGGCGCCGATGGTGGCGGCAATGATGGCTGGGGTGGCGATGGCGGCGGCGACTGGGGTGGCGGAGACGATCAGTCGTTCTGATTGAATCCGTCGATTCTCCAGTTCTTTCATCCACACTCTCACGTTCTGAGTTTGGTTTTTCCGGCCGGTTCTCTTTCATGAGGGCCGGGTCTTTTGTTTGATGGGAAGGGTGAAGCAGGATTCTCCTTCCATTCCTGATCTCAACAAGTCGGGATCAAAGGGACTGCTCCCCCTTTGGGAAGCAGGGGCCAGGCCCTCAAAGGACAGTTATCCTGCATGTAACCCCGATCTGATTTGGCCAAACAGCCAGCATTTCCCTGTCATCCAGCAAGCCCGCGGCCGTGGCTTCATCGCAACAGACGACGAGAAGAGCTGGAAAGACAGACAGTCTCAACCATCCGCGCTGTTTCGCGTTCACAATGCTGGCGGTCGCCCTGATCAGGGGGCGGGAGCGTGGTGGTGGGGCCATTCACACAATGGCAACTGATTGCATCCGGGCGGCGACGTGTTAGACAGGGCAGTAGATAGACGCTCAAGAAGCATAACATGTTCGTCCTGCTGGCTGGCCTTGCGGTCCCGGAGAGGGCTGACGGGGTAACGGAAGACGCGGGCATGGGCTCAGTGAAGGAAGACCTGCATCTGGAACCTTTTTCCAGTGCTTCGGGCCGTTCGGTGAAAACCCGCATCCGCGCTCCGTAACGGGACCCCGATGCTCGGGACGCTGGTTCTCGCCGGCTGTTCCTCGGGTGGCTCCCAAGCCGACCGATCCCGACGCGCTGGCCGAATACAAAGAAGCCAACGACAAATATGAGCCCCTCAACCGCAAGATGTCAATCTTTCGGTGACGGTGGATAATCTCCATGCGTCCTGTCGCCAAGGCCTATGTCTGGGCCGTGCCGGTTCCCGTGCGTAAGTCGCTCGGCAACATGGTCAGACCATGAACGAGCCTGGTGTTCTTTAATGACGTTGGCGCAGGCAAGCCGCGTCGTGCGGGAGACGCTTTCGTTCGCTGGTGCATCAACATGGTGGCCGGTGTCGGTGGTTTCATCGACGTGGCGAAGTATGCGGGCTACCCCACCACGACAATGACGGCGGTCTGACCCTTGCCACGTGGGGTATCGCTTCCGGTCCGTATCTTTTCCTGCCCTGATGGGGCCGTCCACTATCCGTGACGGCATCGGTTATGGCCTGGATCAGGGGCTTTCTCCGTGGAACTATGTTCCGCGTGGCTATCCTGCTGACGTTCAACTGGGCCTATAACATCATGGGCATCATCAACACCCGGGCCAATCATCTTGACGATCTGGATCAGGTAGCGTGATGCGCTTGATCCGTATGCGACCATCCGCAGTGCGTATCACAGCAGCGCAAGGCCATGGCGGATGCTATCAAGACGACCATCGGGCGACTGTTCCCGACTGTACAATTGATCCGCCTTAAGAAGATTCCGAAGGGGGGAGAGTTATTATGAAGATCAGTTTTACCCGCCGCTTCCTGCTCCGGAACGCTTGTCGCAGCCGGTCTGGCGTCCGGCGTTGCGCGCCCGGCTTCTGCTGAGCAATCCGCCACGGCATTCGTTCACAGCCTTGGCGATCGTCTGGTTACGATCGTGAACAGCAACCTGTCAGGGGCGCAGAAGAAGGAAAGTTCTTCCCATTCTGCAAGTGACGTGGATGTCGACGCCATCGGACGCTTTTGTCTCGGACGTACTGGCGTACGGCGACGCCGGGCAGCAGGCCGAGGTATCTGAATCTGTTCCGTCAGGTGCTGGTCAATACGATCACCGACAAGCTGGGTGATTACCGCGGCGTCAGCTTCACGATTGGCGGGGCTACGCCCAGGGTGAGGATCAGTCTGTCGACCGATCCGCATCGCCCGCCAGCAGGCCGACGCCAATCTTGAATGGATCGTCAGCACCAGCGCGGGTCTCCGAAGGTTGTGGACGTCCTTGCCGAAGGCTGCAAGCCTTCGTCTGACCCAACGTCAGGATTATGCGTCCTTCATCCAGCGAGCATGGCGGTCAGGTTTCAGCAATCCTGGGTGCGCTGAAGCTCAAGTCGATATAAAACGGAACCCGGCTGATCCGCATTTCACAATGCGGTGACGCAATCAACGGCATCCTTTCAGGG
>CAUIUS010000142.1:57500-78149 GCA_961210405.1 Drosophila mercatorum | reverse complement strand
TCTCTCGACGGCTTCTTTATGGTCGTTCCTGTTGCCAGGATGAGCACGAGGCCCATATTTAATAACAAACGGATACTCAACAGGTTACGGAATTGGAACCGTATTCCCTTTCGTTCAAAATTATTCAAGTGTATAAAAATCCGTATTTAGGCATATATATTTTGACTTTTCTTTACTTGAAAATTTTCGGCTTTCGCCTTGAACTTAGGACCGACTAACTCGTGATCAACCACTGTTCACACGAAACCCTTCTCCACTTCAGTCCTCCAAGGTCTCATTCGATTATTTGCTACTACCACCAAGATCTGTACCAATAGCGGCTCCATGCAGGCTTACGCCAAACACTTCTATGCACACCATTGTACCTTCCTACTCACTAAAGTTTCAAAATTTATATTACAAGTAATATAAATCATCTACTTTAGCGGTAATGTATAGGTATACAACTTAAGCGCCATCCATTTTAAGGGCTAGTTGCTTCGGCAGGTGAGTTGTTACACACTCCTTAGCGGATTTCGACTTCCATGATCACCGTCCTGCTGTTTTAAGCAACCAACGCCTTTCATGGTTTCTGTATGAGTTGTTAATTTGGGCACCGTAACATTACGTTTGGTTCATCCCACAGCGCCAGTTCTGCTTACCAAAAGTGGCCCACTGGGCACATTATATCATAACCTTAAACTTCATATCAAGAAAGTTAAGGTTCTTACCCATTAAAGTTTGAGAATAGGTTAAGATCGTTTCGACCCTAAGGCCTCTAATCATTCGCTTTACCAGATAAGATTATTTTATATAATATTTAAATGCACCAGCTATCCTGAGGAAACTTCGGAAGGAACCAGCTACTAGATGGTTCGATTGGTCTTTCGCCCCTATACTCAATTCTGACAATCGATTTGCACGTCAGAACTGTTTCGGTCTTCCATCAGGGTTTCCCCTGACTTCAACCTGATCAAGTATAGTTCACCATCTTTCGGGTCACAGCATATATGCTCAAGGTACGTTCTAGTTAGAGGAATAAATAATATAAATATCATTATACATAACTATATAGAACGCCCCGGGATTGTGTTAATCAACTATAAATAGTTAAAAAACTAATCCCATTAATAGTCAAGTTAATTACGCTATTAGGTTTATATCCCAATAACTTGCACATATGTTAGACTCCTTGGTCCGTGTTTCAAGACGGGTCCCGAAGGTATCCTGAATCTTTCGCATTGTTAATCATACAAGTGCATATAATAAACACAATAATCAATGATAATCATGCCATTATATAATTCCGAAAAATTAACGCACTGTAATCTTATAAATCTATCAGCACTTTATCAAAGTTATAACTATTATTTCATGTTAAAATGCAAGCACTCTAATTGAAAAAAACAAAATGACATAATTGTATGATAAATTAATATGCTAATAGATTACAATGTCCTTATATGGAAAAAATGCACACTATTATTATAATATTGTTTAAATACTACAATTCTAATGATGAATTTTCCATAACGGATATTCAGGTTCATCGGGCTTAACCTCTAAGCAGTTTCACGTACTATTTAACTCTCTATTCAGAGTTCTTTTCAACTTTCCCTCACGGTACTTGTTTACTATCGGTCTCATGGTTATATTTAGTTTTAGATGGAGTTTACCACCCACTTAGTGCTGCACTATCAAGCAACACGACTCTTTGGAAACACCATCTAATAATCATTAACGTTATACGGGCCTGGCACCCTCTATGGGTAAATGGCCTCATTTAAGAAGGACTTAAATCGTTAATTTCTCATACTAGAATATTGATGTTCCATACACTGCATCTCACATTTGCCATATAGGCAAAGTGACTTAGTGCTGAACTGATTTCTTTTCGCTCGCCGCTACTAAGAAAATCCTTGTTAGTTTCTTTTCCTCCCTAATTAATATGCTTAAATTCAGGGGTAGTCCCATATGAGTTGAGGTTGTATAAAACAATGTTAATTGAACATATTTTAGTAATTGCTCAATATAATGGATTCTACTAATTTACATGCTTGAAGAACTATAATATATACAACAATTCTTTTTCTCTGCACCATCAATAAGAGGCAATTCTAGATGAAAAAAAAATATTTTTCTTTTTATGCTAGACTTTCCTCAGTATTATTCGATGTGAATAAAAGAAAAATATATTTCTTCAATTTTCTCATACAAAATATACAATGAGATGTAGTACCTTCCATATATATTTTAATATTATGAATATAAAAAATATCCAATAATATACCATATGCTTAAAATTCGAAAAATTTTAAACAACTTAATTAGCATAGTCTTACAACCCTCAACCATATGTAGTCCAAGCAGCACTATAAAATTAATTAAAGTACATAACAGCATGGACTGCGATATGCGTTCAAAATGTCGATGTTCATGTGTCCTGCAGTTCACACGATGACGCACAGTTTGCTGCGTTCTTCATCGACCCATGAGCCGAGTGATCCACCGCTTAGAGTGATAAATTTGTTTTGGTTTATTTCATTACGTCACAATTATGTTTATTGAAAGAAATTAAAAATACACCATTTTACTGGCATATATCAATTCCTTCAATAAAAATTATTTTTATACCTAAACAATGTTGCGAGATGTCTTAGTTCTACATAATCTTTAAAAATATGGTACATGACATATAATTTCAAATATAACAAGAATTATATATTTTTAAAGACATATATGTAAAGCTTTAACCTGAAAACAGGTACAACATTATATATTCAGGTTGTTGCGTTTATATAACGTATGCGCATTTGTTAATGAACAATACATCTGTGCAACGCATGTATACTATGGTACATATACACGCAAAATATTTTCTTCACTAATTCACAGACTTACAAATATATATATAATTTCCAAACTATAAGGGCATGACATAAATAATCTTTTACAACAAATTTCAGTTGGCTTATACAAATAAGTAAGTGTGATTTAGTAAATTATTTAATGACAGTAAAAACTTTATATAATTAAATACAAAATTTTTTATTAACGGAAATGAACATTATTCAATAATGATCCTTCCGCAGGTTCACCTACGGAAACCTTGTTACGACTTTTACTTCCTCTAAATAATCAAGTTCGGTCAACTTTTGCGAAACAACCGCAACACACGAGGCGTCACAGTGATCACGTCCGGAGACCTCACTAAATAATTCAATCGGTAGTAGCGACGGGCGGTGTGTACAAAGGGCAGGGACGTAATCAATGCGAGTTAATGACTCACACTTACTGGGAATTCCAAGTTCATGTGAACAGTTTCAGTTCACAATCCCAAGCATGAAAGTGGTTCAGCGGTTTACCCGGACCTCTCGGTCTAGGAAATACACGTTGATACTTTCATTGTAGCGCGCGTGCAGCCCAGGACATCTAAGGGCATCACAGACCTGTTATTGCTCAATCTCATTATTGCTAGACGCAATTTGTCCATTTAAGAAGCTAGTGTCCTTATAATGGGACAAACCAACAGGTACGGCTCCACTTACATAAACACATTCAAACACAATAAACATTTTACTGCCACCATGAATGAAGGCTATATAAGCTTCAACACCATAATCCTGAAGATATCTATTTAATATATTTGAGTCTCGTTCGTTATCGGAATTAACCAGACAAATCACTCCACGAACTAAGAACGGCCATGCACCACCACCCATAGATTCGAGAAAGAGCTATCAATCTGTCTTACACACTTATGTTCGGACCTGGTAAGTTTTCCCGTGTTGAGTCAAATTAAGCCGCAGGCTCCACTCCTGGTGGTGCCCTTCCGTCAATTCCTTTAAGTTTCAGCTTTGCAACCATACTTCCCCGGAGCCCAAAAGCTTTGGTTTCCCGGGAAGCGACTGAGAGAGCCATAAAAGTAGCTACACCCAATTGCTAGCTGGCATCGTTTATGGTTAGAACTAGGGCGGTATCTGATCGCCTTCGAACCTCTAACTTTCGTTCTTGATTAATGAAAACATCTTTGGCAAATGCTTTCGCTTAAGTTAGTCTTACGACGGTCCAAGAATTTCACCTCTCGCGTCGTAATACTAATGCCCCCAAACTGCTTCTATTAATCATTACCTCTTGATCTGAAAACCAATGAAAGCAGAACAGAGGTCTTATTTCATTATCCCATGCACAGAATATTCAGGCATTTGAAGCCTGCTTTAAGCACTCTAATTTGTTCAAAGTAATTGTACCGGCCCACAATAACACTCGATGAAGAGCACTAATGCAGGTTTTTAAATAGGAGGAATATCTAAAAAATACAAGTATTTAATTAAATATAAGAACTCCACCGGTAATACGCTTACATACATAAAGGTATAGTACTAACCACAATTGTAAGTTGTACTACCCGTATGAAGCACAAGTTCAACTACGAACGTTTTAACCGCAACAACTTTAATATACGCTTTTGGAGCTGGAATTACCGCGGCTGCTGGCACCAGACTTGCCCTCCAATAGGTCCTTGTTAAAGGATTTAAAGTGTACTCATTCCAATTACAGGGCCTCGGATATGAGTCCTGTATTGTTATTTTCGTCACTACCTCCCCGAGCTGGGAGTGGGTAATTTACGCGCCTGCTGCCTTCCTTAGATGTGGTAGCCGTTTCTCAGGCTCCCTCTCCGGAATCGAACCCTGATTCCCCGTTACCCGTTGCAACCATGGTAGTCCTAGATACTACCATCAAAAGTTGATAGGGCAGACATTTGAAAGATCTGTCGTCGGTACAAGACCATACGATCTGCATGTTATCTAGAGTTCAACCAATGTAACGATCTTGCGATCGCTTGGTTTTAGCCTAATAAAGCACACGTTCCAAAAGGTCCGTGTTTTAATTGCATGTATTAGCTCTAGAATTACCACAGTTATCCAAGTAACTGTTAACGATCTAAGGAACCATAACTGATATAATGAGCCTTTTGCGGTTTCACTTTTAATTCGTGTGTACTTAGACATGCATGGCTTAATCTTTGAGACAAGCATATAACTACTGGCAGGATCAACCAGAATAATGTTATTTGTTTTTTTCTCGTATGTATAATAAATATACAAACAAGTTTATTACATTACAAATTTAATTAACATGACAGATTAATATATTTTTGAATAAAATATATATATAAATAGACATGCATTAAACGAATATGGCCATCATTATATGGCAATCATGTTCGTTTCTATTAAAATTTACATTTATTTTTAAACATAACTGTTAATATCTATATAAATTATATATAATTCGTTCAAATATATTTTTTATGATCACTTACTTAATATATATATCACACATTGTTTAATTCCATATTATGGAGCAAACAATTTTATTATGATGACAATTATATTATTTATTTACTTGTATAAATTGATATATATGCAGCAATTTGTACTACATATACGTCAACCAATTTTTCATACATTTAATAAAACATACCATATACAATACAACTAAAGTATATTATACGTGGATATGTTGGGTTGATGACATAATATAATTATACATTTTTTTTTTACTAAGAAAAAAAACGTATATAACAAAAGTTGACAATATTTTCTCCCGACGCTACTACTCTTTTACATACATAACACCAAACAATTATGCACTTAAGACTTTCGCCCCGGGATCTAACTGAGAATTAACGATAATTGGAAACACATTGAGTTATATATTGAATGTTATATCAATATACCTTGGCAATATTCCGCTAATTATCTTTTTTGGGTATCGCAGCCAAGTGCTTTAAAGCAACACAATAACGATGTGGGACATATATTATTGAAAACTCGATATTTGAGTATATAACATTATAATTATTATATGCTTACAGCACATAATGTGATGAGCAACCACTGCTCATCATGTAGAGGTTTTTGACACAATTTCCATAAAGACGATAGTTTTTCCAAAGGCTACCATTCACCTTATATTATCATGTACTAATTTAATAATACAATCGTAAAACTTCATTATTCTTTATCGTATCACATAATTACTCTATGCCGGCAAGACAACACTCCACAATCATATGAATTTTTATCTTTTAAATTTTTTCATATGACTTGCCTTGCGCGACACCACTACCCTATATAGGTTTTTTGACACATTTTCCATAAAGACGATAGTTTTTCCAAAGGCTACCATTCACCTTATATTATCATGTACTAATTTAATAATACAATCGTAAAACTTCATTATTCTTTATCGTATCACATAATTACTCTATGCCGGCAAGACAACACTCCACAATCATATGAATTTTTATCTTTTAAATTTTTTCATATGACTTGCCTTGCGCGACACCACTACCCTATATAGGTTTTTGACACATTTTCCATAAAGACGATAGTTTTTCCAAAGGCTACCATTCACCTTATATTATCATGTACTAATTTAATAATACAATCGTAAAACTTCATTATTCTTTATCGTATCACATAATTACTCTATGCCGGCAAGACAACACTCCACAATCATATGAATTTTTATCTTTTAAATTTTTTCATATGACTTGCCTTGCGCGACACCACTACCCTATATAGGTTTTTGACACATTTTCCATAAAGACGATAGTTTTTCCAAAGGCTACCATTCACCTTATATTATCATGTACTAATTTAATAATACAATCGTAAAACTTCATTATTCTTTATCGTATCACATAATTACTCTATGCCGGCAAGACAACACTCCACAATCATATGAATTTTTATCTTTTAAATTTTTTCATATGACTTGCCTTGCGCGACACCACTACCCTATATAGGTTTTTGACACATTTTCCATAAAGACGATAGTTTTTCCAAAGGCTACCATTCACCTTATATTATCATGTACTAATTTAATAATACAATCGTAAAACTTCATTATTCTTTATCGTATCACATAATTACTCTATGCCGGCAAGACAACACTCCACAATCATATGAATTTTTATCTTTTAAATTTTTTCATATGACTTGCCTTGCGCGACACCACTACCCTATATAGGTTTTTTGACACATTTTCCATAAAGACGATAGTTTTTCCAAAGGCTACCATTCACCTTATATTATCATGTACTAATTTAATAATACAATCGTAAAACTTCATTATTCTTTATCGTATCACATAATTACTCTATGCCGGCAAGACAACACTCCACAATCATATGAATTTTTATCTTTTAAATTTTTTCATATGACTTGCCTTGCGCGACACCACTACCCTATATAGGTTTTTTGACACATTTTCCATAAAGACGATAGTTTTTCCAAAGGCTACCATTCACCTTATATTATCATGTACTAATTTAATAATACAATCGTAAAACTTCATTATTCTTTATCGTATCACATAATTACTCTATGCCGGCAAGACAACACTCCACAATCATATGAATTTTTATCTTTTAAATTTTTTCATATGACTTGCCTTGCGCGACACCACTACCCTATATAGGTTTTTTGACACATTTTCCATAAAGACGATAGTTTTTCCAAAGGCTACCATTCACCTTATATTATCATGTACTAATTTAATAATACAATCGTAAAACTTCATTATTCTTTATCGTATCACATAATTACTCTATGCCGGCAAGACAACACTCCACAATCATATGAATTTTTATCTTTTAAATTTTTTCATATGACTTGCCTTGCGCGACACCACTACCCTATATAGGTTTTTTGACACATTTTCCATAAAGACGATAGTTTTTCCAAAGGCTACCATTCACCTTATATTATCATGTACTAATTTAATAATACAATCGTAAAACTTCATTATTCTTTATCGTATCACATAATTACTCTATGCCGGCAAGACAACACTCCACAATCATATGAATTTTTATCTTTTAAATTTTTTCATATGACTTGCCTTGCGCGACACCACTACCCTATATAGGTTTTTTGACACATTTTCCATAAAGACGATAGTTTTTCCAAAGGCTACCATTCACCTTATATTATCATGTACTAATTTAATAATACAATCGTAAAACTTCATTATTCTTTATCGTATCACATAATTACTCTATGCCGGCAAGACAACACTCCACAATCATATGAATTTTTATCTTTTAAATTTTTTCATATGACTTGCCTTGCGCGACACCACTACCCTATATAGGTTTTTTGACACATTTTCCATAAAGACGATAGTTTTTCCAAAGGCTACCATTCACCTTATATTATCATGTACTAATTTAATAATACAATCGTAAAACTTCATTATTCTTTATCGTATCACATAATTACTCTATGCCGGCAAGACAACACTCCACAATCATATGAATTTTTATCTTTTAAATTTTTTCATATGACTTGCCTTGCGCGACACCACTACCCTATATAGGTTTTTGACACATTTTCCATAAAGACGATAGTTTTTCCAAAGGCTACCATTCACCTTATATTATCATGTACTAATTTAATAATACAATCGTAAAACTTCATTATTCTTTATCGTATCACATAATTACTCTATGCCGGCAAGACAACACTCCACAATCATATGAATTTTTAACTTTAAAATTTTTTCATATGACTTGCCTTGCCGACACCACTACCCTATATAGGTTTTTTGACACAAATTCCGTAAAACCATCATTTTTTCCAAAGGCTGCCAAAGTTCCCTGATATTTTAAAATATCCTCAATTTCATGTTCTCTCCATATATAAGTGAATTTTCAGAACTTGTATATTTTAAAATTTTATAAGTCAATTTAATATTCTCATTAGATTTGGCACCAAAGTTCCTCAATTTCATGTTCTCTCCATATATAATTGTATTTTAAGAACTTGTATATTATAAAGTTTTACAAGTCAATTTAATATTCTCATTAGATATAGATTTGGCACCAAATTTCCAAATCATGTTCCGTGTATGTTTTCAATTATCCTCAATTTCATGTTCTCTCCATATATAATTGTATTTTAAGAACTTGTATATTATAAAGTTTTACAAGTCAATTTAATATTCTCATTAGATATAGATTTGGCACCAAATTTCCAAATCATGTTCCCGTGTATGTTTTCAATTATCCTCAATTTCATGTTCTCTCCATATATAATTGTATTTTAAGAACTTGTATATTATAAAGTTTTACAAGTCAATTTAATATTCTCATTAGATATAGATTTGGCACCAAATTTCCAAATCATGTTCCGTGTATGTTTTCAATTATCCTCAATTTCATGTTCTCTCCATATATAATTGTATTTAAAGTATTTGTGTATTTTGAACTTTCAGAAGTCAATTTAATATTCTCATCAGGCATATATTTGGCACCAAATTTCCAAATTATGTTCTCGTATTTCTTTTATTTTCGTTTTCTTTTCTTTTTCTTTTTCTTTTTCAATTCAATTTCATATTCTCTCCATATATAATTGAATTCTAAGTACTTGTATATTTTGAATTTTTCTAAGTCTATAATATAATATTCTCATCATATAATTTTCTCATCAGATGTAGATTTGGCACCAAAGTTTTAAATTTTGTTCCCATATTTTTTCAATTATCCTCAATTTCATGTTCTCTCCATATATAATTGTTTTTGAAGTACTTGTATATTTTGAAGTGCTATAAGTCAATTTCATGTTCTCATAAGATAGGTGTGGCACCATATCTGTATTTCGTTCAGAGTTCTTTCCATCGATTTCAAGTACTCGTATATTTTGAATTCTCCAAATCAATTTCATGTTCACACCACAACACACAATTAACACCGAAGTCAAATCTAAAGATATATCCAAATGTATACTTTTGTGTTGTCTGCATGAACATTTACATTACATCACATTTATATATATGTGTATTCTTTATATCATTTCAAATTCTAAAATTTGTAAAAATTTTATATATTTATTTGAGTTGTCACCATCAACTTCCATTTTTTATGTATATATTCTTGTATATTCTGACATATATATATATATAGAATTCGTTTAATCTATTGTATTTTATTTAGATATATATTATCATATATTCTTGTTTTCTGACATATGTTTTTATATTTATTATATATATATATATATATATGTAAATATTATTTTTGTATATTGACATATACATTGAGTTCGCTTAGTCTGTTTATTGTTTGCATACTTTAATTTCTTTATCAAAAACACATGTGAATATTATTGAACGTAGCATACACATATATAACACATACACACACATCAATATTAGCAATCAATTAAATTGACACTAAATTTCAATGTATACACATATATATATATAGATATATACCATCATATCCAAGTAATTCACATTATTGATTTATTTGAATTGGTTTCGAATCATATCAAGCAAAGGATAAGCTTCAGTGGATCGCAGTATGGCAGCTGCTCAACCACTTACAACACCTTGCCTGTTACAAAAGTCGTTTACAATTGATTCCAGGCTTTGTCATTGTATTAAATAATGTTTTAAAATATAACTAGCGCGGCATCAGGTGATCGAAGATCCTCCCAATTTACTATGTTATAAATAACATTGGCATCACATCCATTGTCGTTCATAAAATAAATTATAAACTTTTAATGGTTTAGAAGCCATACAATGCAAATTGCCCCTTATTTATCATTGCAGTCCAGCACGGATACGACCTTAGAGGCGTTCAGGCATAATCCAACGGACGTAGCGTCATACCACTGTTCGCTCGAACAAGTATTGTGCCATTGGTCCGTACCTGCGGTTCCTCTCGTACTACGCAGGAATGCTGTCGCAACAACGTTTTGTCATTAGTAGGGTAAAACTAACCTGTCTCACGACGGTCTAAACCCAGCTCACGTTCCCTTGCATGGGTGAACAATCCAACGCTTGGTGAATTTTGCTTCACAATGATAGGAAGAGCCGACATCGAAGGATCAAAAGCGACGTCGCTATGAACGCTTGGCCGCCACAAGCCAGTTATCCCTATGGTAACTTTTCTGACACCTCTTGTTAAAAACTCTTTAAACCAAAAGGATCGATAGGCCGAGCTTTTGCTGTCCCTGTGTGTACTGAACACCGAGATCAAGTCAGCATTTGCCCTTTTGCTCTATGTGTGGTTTCTGTCCGCACTGAGCTGGCCTTGGGACACCTCCGTTATTATTTGAGAGATGTACCGCCCCAGTCAAACTCCCTACCTGGCAATGTCCTTGAATTGGATCATACCTGAGTAATGGAGTTATACCAAATTATTAAATCAAAACACATAAATGCATTTTATCATTAAAGAATTTGTTTGCGATTATATAACAAACTCGTGATACTTTGATCAAGAAGCTTGCATCAAAACCCAATACCATAAGACATAATAAATATATCCGTATAATGGCTAGGAAATGATACACGTTCCACTTAATCAGTAAGTAAGGAAACAATAAGAGTAGTGGTATTTCATTGACGATACCAAACCGAAGCTTAATATCTCCCACTTATTCTACACCTCTTATGTCTCCTTACACTGCCAGATTAGAGTCAAGCTCAAAAGGGTCTTCTTTCCCGCTAATTATTCCAAGCCCGTTCCCTTGGCTGTGGTTTCGCTAGATAGTAGATAGGGACAGAAATCCTAGTTTTGTTTAACGTGGCGTGTACCCCAAAGGGGTTTACAACCACGGTACTCGTTGTGCCACATATGTGACACATAGTACAGCGGTGAATTCAATGCGTCCACCAACGCCCCTGAAAGAAATCTTTCAAGTACCAGTTCGAACATATGCTGTCGGGCATATAGTTCCCTCTTGGTCAGGGGCGAGGCCTATCTTAACCTCTGCTGGCTACGGGTACAGCATCCGGCCGTGATTCAACGCTACGTTGAACCATGACAGTTTTACACCACAGCCACCACGAAACTCCCACAAAGGGGCCAACCTCATTGGGCCGGCCTTGGCCACCGGCCCATCCCGTGGTTCAAATTAACAGCTTTGATCGGCTGGTCGCAGTATAAGCTGCTTCCCAATTAGGTTTCCGACAACCAGGAGCTGGGTGAGCACCTCCGACTACCTCCGAAAGGGGGTAACCTCCCAAATTAAGGCTTTGGTGCACCTTTCGACTCACTCCATAAGAAGAAAGTCTTCCAAATTAAGGCTTTGTGAGCCTTTCGACTCATCACAAGGATGAGTCTCCCAAACTTAAGGTACTTTGGTCCGACCTTCGACTCCTCCATAAAGAAGAAAGTCTTCCAAATTAAGGCTTTGGTGAGCCTTTCGACTCATCACAAGGATGAGTCTCCCAAACTTAAGGTACTTTGGTTCGACCTTCGACTCTCTCCATAAAGAAGAGGTCTTCCAAATTAGGCTTTGGTGGCCTTTCGACTCATCCAAGGATGAGTCTCCCAAACTAAGGACTTTGGTTCGACCTTCGACTCTCTCCATAAAGAAGGAGTCTGCCAAATTGAGGCTTTGGTGGCCTTTCGGCTCATCACAAGGATGAGCCTCCCAGATTTAAAGGACTTTGGTCGGACCTTCGACTTTCTTGTAAAGAGAGTCTTCCAATTTGAGGTATTGGTGTAACCTTTCGTGGCAGTTGCCACTCCCAGTTTTGACTAACGTCAGTCCGGTACTGGTCGACCAGGTCTCCTGCGTCCTCCTGGATCATCAGCATGCGTCGCCTGCTGAAGACTATGTGCGCATAGTCATCAAGCAGTTGCATGCTCGTCACCGCCTGAGTGAATATAAGTTCACCGGATTCATCCTGCTGGATTCTAAGCCTTTCCAGGTCCCGCACGTCCGCATAGAGTGGGCAGGCACATAGAACGTGCCGCCAGTCCTCTATGGGGTTGCCACATAGACATCCAGCAGTCTCGCTAAGACCACGCTCATGCAGAAAGCGTTCAACGAGCCATGGCCAGTTATGAAATAACTGCCATGCATCGTGAACTTGAAGTCGGGGCGGCTGAAGACGAGCTAACATCCGGGATGAACTTATGCGTAACACGGCCGTGTTCGCTGTCATCCCACCGGAGCTGCCATTCGCGCAAATGCGCTCGTCCAGCATGGCTCTCCTCGTCCTGCGATCAAGGGTGGAAACGTCTTGATCGTAGAGCCAATCGCCTTCTACCATGGGGTAGTTCCGCTTCAACTTAAACTGCATAGCGGTGCGCATTGCAACTAGGTCCAGCGGTGGAGCTCCAGCTAGCACTTCAAGGGCATCTGTAGATACCGTTCGGCACGTGGGCAAACATCCTAAAAGGATGCGCCGATGGCAGGACTTGAGCGCCCTCCTGGCCCCGACTAGTCTCATCGCCATCTTGTACCATACCGAGGCACCAAATAGTGCACAAGGCACCATGAGTCCGGCATATATCCTTCGCCGTGCTTGCGGACTGAGTCCCCAGTCGACGCGTAGCACACGGGTCAGGGCTCCGACGACTCCAGTTAGCCGATCACGTATATACGTGATATGCGGGAGAAAACTCAACCGCTCGCCAACTGTGATGCCAAGGTAACGATATTGCGTCACATACCGTAAGTTTGCTCCTGCAAAGCTTACGGCGGGCGGTCTGCCAGCTGACAGTTTGCCCTTAGGAGCATCGTCACAGTCTTCGTTGCCGAGACTGAGACGCCTACCTCAATGCCCCATCCTCCAACTATCTCCATAAGTTGGGCGCCTTTGAGCTCCAGTTGGGATCTGGATTCTCCATCGATGAGCAGCATAAGATCGTCAGCATATGCACTGATCGTGCAGTGCGTTTCCAGGCGATGCAGAGGACATCCATTAATATGTTCCAAATAAATGGACCACTAATGGACCCTGCGGGCAGCCACGGGTTACATCGACGTTGACTTCGCCGAAGCTGCTGACGATGCTGCTTTTCGGTCCGAAAAGAAGCTGCGCCAGATCCCAACTTCCCCTGCATCCAAGATCCGATAGTCGGCGTAACGCTGCGTCCCATTCGACGTGGTCGAAAGCTCCTCTGAAGTCAATGAAGACTCGAGCACGTATCTAGCCGGGCTGGCTTCAATACTGCTCACAACATGACTCCAGGCATCCTCGACGCAGCGTCCGGGACGAAAGCCGAATTGCCATCGACTTTCGTCCGTGAGCACCTCCTTTATACGGTTCACCATAACTCCCTCCAGCACTTTGCCTAAGACAGGCAGCAGGCAGATGCCCCGATAGGACGCTGGATCGCTCCTGTCCTTGTCGGGGCCTTTGAGGAGCGCAACCACACGTGGGCGCTTCCACTCAGTGGGAAATACCCATCTGCCAGACAACGGGAGTACATCGTTGTCATGTGCTCCGGGATGGCGCGCCAAACCGCTTTGACCATGCCCCCAGTGATGCCATCTAAACCAGGTGAGCGTCTGCTCCGAACCTTGGCGATGCATGTCTCGACCTCAATCGGGTCGAGTACTGGGGGCACTTCTGGTGGAACAAGAACGTCCACTGGCCTCTCCGCAGCAGGGAAAAGCTGTGGAGCAGGACGTTCGCGCAGGCGTGCCAGGTTACGACCAGCTCATTGTTCCACCGAAGGCATCCAAGATCGGTGCACTCTTGCGGCCTCGGCATATCCTATAGACAGACCCCCAGGGTCGTCTTGGTGCTCGCCGACATATCTTCTCCAATTTTCCTCCTTTTCACGCAGCATCATCCTCTCGTATTCCTTTCGGGCGATCCTGAAATACGAGGCCAGGACGCTACACTTTCGCTGTGCGTGCGACGAGCATGCTGCAGCCGGCGCCGGGCTCTCCTGAGCTCGCGGCGTGCGTCAGTGAGAGCGGCAGTCCACCAGCTCACACGACGTTTGGCCCGCAATTGCTGTCGCCCAAACACAGCGTCGCTCACCTGATGTATTAGGGAGCGAAGTGCAGCCACCTGTTCATCAGATGCCATCACGCGAAACTGCTCCAGAGGAAAATCCATCGATGCAGTCCTTAGCTCATCACCGAAACGCCGCCAGTCAGCACTGTGGAGCTTCCACGAGGGCACAGGAGCATAGCTCTCAACTGTGCTTGCCGGATCGAGGGTCACAACAACAGTGATGATGTTGTGGTCGCTCAGATCCCACTCGCTTACGCTCCACTCATACGCAGCCCACGTAGTCGCTGAATCACTGACGATAGTGACGTCGATATCGCTCCGCGCCCTGCGATTATCGAACGTGTACACATTGCTGTGGACATTAAGCACGCCGGCTCGACTGCCCTGAACCCAGTCAGCTAGCAGTTCACCCCGCTGCCTGTTCAAGTAGCCCCGAGAACGCTCGGGGAGCTTACTGAACCACAGGGGGATACTGCGTTCGCGTCAAGGCCATAGATGACGGGCGTGCGGCTGGCCAGCAGCAGCACCGCATCCATGTACAGCATGTACGGCTCCAATTCTGCGTTAAATTGGCAGTATACGGAGGTGAGGAAAATTGAGCCGAAATTTCCCGACACACTCACGCATACGCCATGCTCGGTGATGAGCGAGGAGACAGGCATGCAGACGACCTCCTGGTCGTCTACGATCACAACGGCTTTGTTCCGTTTGTCGGAGAATACTCGCATGCCTGCCGGTAATCCGGTGATCCTTCCTCCACGGTCAACATATGGCTCCTGGAGCAACGCGAACTTGACCCCGAGTCTCTCATCCGACTCCAAGGTCAATTACGGCAGCTCTACTGCGGCCGCAGTTAGCCTGGATGATTCTAAACATTGTTAGTGTCTAGAAGCCACCCTGGCGAGCACAGCTCCGTACACTGGACACGCTGCCGAAAGCATACGGTGCTTTGACGGCAGGCCCTTGAAGCTGCAGTTCCTGCAGGACACAGGGTTGCTGCACTTCGAGGCGCGGTGTCCGGCTTGTCCGCATTGCCGGCAGGTCTCCTCCTTCATCCTGCACTGTGCCACACGGTGGTCAAAACTGACACACCTGTGGCAAGCGTACGTCGGCGTGACGGTGTGCCAGCGGAAGGAGAACCATTCAACGTAAATCCTGTCGTGATCCTCCAAGATATCCAGGGCCTTCTGGTCTACCTCCAGCTGGATGTTGACCGTGGGTCCGCTCTCAGCTGTCCATGGCTTCGATGTGATTTTCACCGACTTCTCGAAGACAACCTGGCCATGCGTCCCAAGAAGTGGTTAGTCCACATCCCGTCCATGAACTGCTTCGCGGTGATGCTGCTGTCCACGTCGCGGACCATCACCCTAGGCTTCGAGGCGGCGTTCTGCTTCACGTCAAGTCCAACTTCCTTGAACTTGGGGTTCGTCACTACCCTGCGTATCTCTCCAGAGGATGGGGTGCGGATGATGGCACCTCCCCGCTTGAGCTCACGCACCTCGTGTACACGTACACCAAGTGCGGGCGCAACCTCTTACGGACTCGCTCAGCGACTTGCTGGGGAGTCTCCTCAGGGTTGTTGCTCGTCACAATTGCCGACCATGTTTCCGCAACCTTGCGGATGCGGGGTCGCGGCAACTGGGCAGCGGGGCAGCAGTAGTGGCGGCTAGGGTGACGGCGGGCTGGGGGCGGATCCTCCTCTCGGTCTCCAGCTCCTTCATGGCACCGTACATATCGAGACCAGCTCCTGGTACTTCGCCGCAGATCCAGCACGCTGAGCGCAACGGCGTTGGGCACATCTTCAACCAAGATGGCCTTCCTGAGCTTCCTCTCGATGTGCTGCAGTCGCTGCAGCACAGAGTTGGAGCTCACCTTGGCTTCAGCTCCAGCTGATGCCATGGCGCCGATGGGACAGCGGCAACGGTGGCGGCGGCGACAGTAGCGGCGGCGGCGGCGGCGGCGGCGGCGGGGACGTCGATGGCCTCCTCGGCAGCGGTGCAGCAGCAGGGGCAGCAGCGGGGCAGCAGCGGGTGCAGCAGCAGGGGCAGCAGGGGTACAGCAGCGGGTACAGCAATCGGCTCAGCAGCGGGTACAGCCGTAGGGGCGCAGCAGCGGCAGCACAGGAGGCGGCGGCTGTAGCTGCGGAATGGCTCCTTGCCAGCGATGATGGCGGCCAGGAGGCGTCGCTGTCTCGCTAGCTTCGTCGCACGCGACAAACTTACGCGGCGGAGAGTCCGGTGGCGGCATCACGAGCGCGTCCGTCATCGCGGCTCGTGCCGATGCACGAGCGCGGCTGCGCTTCTTGCGCCCGCCCGAACGCGCGGATTCACCGATCGCAGCGCTGCTGCTCGCGTCATTCCATTTTTCCACCGTACCTAAAAGTATGTACTACTTTTATTTCGCGCAACGCACAAAAGTATGCTGTACAAAAATATGTAGTCCGTTTTGATTGGCGGCCAATCAGCGCTCATAGCGGTGTTTTCTCACCGACGCATCTAATACACGCGCCTACAGAGATCGCTTATCGCGGAAGCGCCGAAATAAGCAAAATTAGCGCGCACGAAAACAATTGTTTTTACAACAACAATGTTGACATCGCGATAAATTCGTTAACGAATAGCCGACAACACAACCGCTCGCTTGAGCGTCAGACATCAACTGAGTAGATAGGGACAGTAGGAATCTCGTTAATCCATTCATGCGCGTCACTAATTAGATGACGAGGCATTTGGCTACCTTAAGAGAGTCATAGTTACTCCCGCCGTTGACCCGCGCTTACTTGAATTTCTTCACTTTGACATTCAGAGCACTGGCAGAAATCACATTGTGTCAACACCGCTAGGGCCATCACAATGCTTTGTTTTAATTAGACAGTCGGATTCCCAAGTCCGTGCCAGTTCTGAATTGATTGTTAATTGATAATCGTTATAATTTAAAAGAACTAATCGGTTGCCCGACTAGTATTCTTAAAAATTTTAGCAAGAAAGTTCCACAATTGGCTACGTAACTAAACTATCCGGGGAACAAGAAACTACCATAAATGATAGAAACTCTATTTACCCAGAACGAGCACATAAACCATGTTATTGTTTCCCAATCAAGCCCGACTATCTCAATCTTCAGAGCCAATCCTTATCCCGAAGTTACGGATCTAATTTGCCGACTTCCTTACCTACATTATTCTATCGACTAGAGACTCTTCACCTTGGAGACCAGCTGCGGATATTGGTACGGCCTGTTGAGAAGTTTGCGTATCCCCACCATAAATTTTCAAGGTCCGAGGAGAAAATATCGACACAACAGTATATGTCATGCTCTTCTAGCCCATCTACCATATCTCTCTGCGAAAGACTTCCATGGTAGTACGGCTATAAAACAGAAAAGAAAACTCTTCCGATATCTCTCGACGGCTTCTTTATGGTCGTTCCTGTTGCCAGGATGAGCACGAGGCCCATATTTAATAACAAACGGATACTCAACAGGTTACGGAATTGGAACCTTATTCCCTTTCGTTCAAAATTATTCAAGTGTATAAAAATCCGTATTTAGGCATATATATTTTGACTTTTCTTTACTTGAAAATTTTCGGCTTTCGCCTTGAACTTAGGACCGACTAACTCGTGATCAACCACTGTTCACACGAAACCCTTCTCCACTTCAGTCCTCCAAGGTCTCATTCGATTATTTGCTACTACCACCAAGATCTGTACCAATAGCGGCTCCATGCAGGCTTACGCCAAACACTTCTATGCACACCATTGTACCTTCCTACCACTAAAGTTTCAAAATTTATATTACAAGTAATATAAATCATCTACTTTAGCGGTAATGTATAGGTATACAACTTAAGCGCCATCCATTTTAAGGGCTAGTTGCTTCGGCAGGTGAGTTGTTACACACTCCTTAGCGGATTTCGACTTCCATGATCACCGTCCTGCTGTTTTAAGCAACCAACGCCTTTCATGGTTTCTGTATGAGTGTTAATTTGGGCACCGTAACATTACGTTTGGTTCATCCCACAGCGCCAGTTCTGCTTACCAAAAGTGGCCCACTGGGCACATTATATCATAACCTTAAACTTCATATCAAGAAAGTTAAGGTTCTTACCCATTTAAAGTTTGAGAATAGGTTAAGATCGTTTCGACCTAAGGCCTCTAATCATTCGCTTTACCAGATAAGATTATTTTATATAATATTTAAATGCACCAGCTATCCTGAGGAAACTTCGGAAGGAACCAGCTACTAGATGGTTCGATTGGTCTTTCGCCCTATACTCAATTCTGACAATCGATTTGCACGTCAGAACTGTTTCGGTCTTCCATCAGGGTTTCCCCTGACTTCAACCTGATCAAGTATAGTTCACCATCTTTCGGGTCACAGCATATATGCTCAAGGTACGTTCTAGTTAGAGGAATAAATAATATAAATATCATTATACATAACTATATAGAACGCCCCGGGATTGTGTTAATCAACTATAAATAGTTAAAAACTAATCCCATTAATAGTCAAGTTAATTACGCTATTAGGTTTATATCCCAATAACTTGCACATATGTTAGACTCCTTGGTCCGTGTTTCAAGACGGGTCCCGAAGGTATCCTGAATCTTTCGCATTGTTAATCATACAAGTGCATATAATAAACACAATAATCAATGATAATCATGCCATTATATAATTCCGAAAAATTAACGCACTGTAATCTTATAAATCTATCAGCACTTTATCAAAGTTATAACTATTATTTCATGTTAAAATGCAAGCACTCTAATTGAAAAAACAAAATGACATAATTGTATGATAAATTAATATGCTAATAGATTACAATGTCCTTATATGGAAAAAATGCACACTATTATTATAATATTGTTTAAATACTACAATTCTAATGATGAATTTTCCATAACGGATATTCAGGTTCATCGGGCTTAACCTCTAAGCAGTTTCACGTACTATTTAACTCTCTATTCAGAGTTCTTTTCAACTTTCCCTCACGGTACTTGTTTACTATCGGTCTCATGGTTATATTTAGTTTTAGATGGAGTTTACCACCCACTTAGTGCTGCACTATCAAGCAACACGACTCTTTGGAAACACCATCTAATAATCATTAACGTTATACGGGCCTGGCACCCTCTATGGGTAAATGGCCTCATTTAAGAAGGACTTAAATCGTTAATTTCTCATACTAGAATATTGATGTTCCATACACTGCATCTCACATTTGCCATATAGGCAAAGTGACTTAGTGCTGAACTGATTTCTTTTCGCTCGCCGCTACTAAGAAAATCCTTGTTAGTTTCTTTTCCTCCCTAATTAATATGCTTAAATTCAGGGGTAGTCCCATATGAGTTGAGGTTGTATAAAACAATGTTAATTGAACATATTTTAGTAATTGCTCAATATAATGGATTCTACTAATTTACATGCTTGAAGAACTATAATATATACAACAATTCTTTTTCTCTGCACCATCAATAAGAGGCAATTCTAGATGAAAAAAAATATTTTTCTTTTTATGCTAGACTTTCCTCAGTATTATTCGATGTGAATAAAAGAAAAATATATTTCTTCAATTTTCTCATACAAAATATACAATGAGATGTAGTACCTTCCATATATATTTTAATATTATGAATATAAAAAATATCCAATAATATACCATATGCTTAAAATTCGAAAAATTTTAAACAACTTAATTAGCATAGTCTTACAACCCTCAACCATATGTAGTCCAAGCAGCACTATAAAATTAATTAAAGTACATAACAGCATGGACTGCGATATGCGTTCAAAATGTCGATGTTCATGTGTCCTGCAGTTCACACGATGACGCACAGTTTGCTGCGTTCTTCATCGACCCATGAGCCGAGTGATCCACCG
>CAUIUS010000142.1:22500-55000 GCA_961210405.1 Drosophila mercatorum | reverse complement strand
CATGCATGGCTTAATCTTTGAGACAAGCATATAACTACTGGCAGGATCAACCAGAATAATGTTATTTGTTTTTTTTCTCGTATGTATAATAAATATACAAACAAGTTTATTACATTACAAATTTAATTAACATGACAGATTAATATATTTTTGAATAAAATATATATATAAATAGACATGCATTAAACGAATATGGCCATCATTATATGGCAATCATGTTCGTTTCTATTAAAATTTACATTTATTTTTAAACATAACTGTTAATATCTATATAAATTATATATAATTCGTTCAAATATATTTTTTATGATCACTTACTTAATATATATATCACACATTGTTTAATTCCATATTATGGAGCAAACAATTTTATTATGATGACAATTATATTATTTATTTACTTGTATAAATTGATATATATGCAGCAATTTGTACTACATATACGTCAACCAATTTTTCATACATTTAATAAAACATACCATATACAATACAACTAAAGTATATTATACGTGGATATGTTGGGTTGATGACATAATATAATTATACATATTTTTTTACTAAGAAAAAAAACGTATATAACAAAAGTTGACAATATTTTCTCCCGACGCTACTACTCTTTTACATACATAACACCAAACAATTATGCACTTAAGACTTTCGCCCCGGGATCTAACTGAGAATTAACGATAATTGGAAACACATTGAGTTATATATTGAATGTTATATCAATATACCTTGGCAATATTCCGCTAATTATCTTTTTGGGTATCGCAGCCAAGTGCTTTAAAGCAACACAATAACGATGTGGGACATATATTATTGAAAACTCGATATTTGAGTATATAACATTATAATTATTATATGCTTACAGCACATAATGTGATGAGCAACCACTGCTCATCATGTAGAGGTTTTTTGACACATTTTCCATAAAGACGATAGTTTTTCCAAAGGCTACCATTCACCTTATATTATCATGTACTAATTTAATAATACAATCGTAAAACTTCATTATTCTTTATCGTATCACATAATTACTCTATGCCGGCAAGACAACACTCCACAATCATATGAATTTTTATCTTTTAAATTTTTTCATATGACTTGCCTTGCGCGACACCACTACCCTATATAGGTTTTTTGACACATTTTCCATAAAGACGATAGTTTTTCCAAAGGCTACCATTCACCTTATATTATCATGTACTAATTTAATAATACAATCGTAAAACTTCATTATTCTTTATCGTATCACATAATTACTCTATGCCGGCAAGACAACACTCCACAATCATATGAATTTTTATCTTTTAAATTTTTTCATATGACTTGCCTTGCGCGACACCACTACCCTATATAGGTTTTTTGACACATTTTCCATAAAGACGATAGTTTTTCCAAAGGCTACCATTCACCTTATATTATCATGTACTAATTTAATAATACAATCGTAAAACTTCATTATTCTTTATCGTATCACATAATTACTCTATGCCGGCAAGACAACACTCCACAATCATATGAATTTTTATCTTTTAAATTTTTTCATATGACTTGCCTTGCGCGACACCACTACCCTATATAGGTTTTTTGACACATTTTCCATAAAGACGATAGTTTTTCCAAAGGCTACCATTCACCTTATATTATCATGTACTAATTTAATAATACAATCGTAAAACTTCATTATTCTTTATCGTATCACATAATTACTCTATGCCGGCAAGACAACACTCCACAATCATATGAATTTTTATCTTTTAAATTTTTTCATATGACTTGCCTTGCGCGACACCACTACCCTATATAGGTTTTTTGACACATTTTCCATAAAGACGATAGTTTTTCCAAAGGCTACCATTCACCTTATATTATCATGTACTAATTTAATAATACAATCGTAAAACTTCATTATTCTTTATCGTATCACATAATTACTCTATGCCGGCAAGACAACACTCCACAATCATATGAATTTTTATCTTTTAAATTTTTTCATATGACTTGCCTTGCGCGACACCACTACCCTATATAGGTTTTTTGACACATTTTCCATAAAGACGATAGTTTTTCCAAAGGCTACCATTCACCTTATATTATCATGTACTAATTTAATAATACAATCGTAAAACTTCATTATTCTTTATCGTATCACATAATTACTCTATGCCGGCAAGACAACACTCCACAATCATATGAATTTTTATCTTTTAAATTTTTTCATATGACTTGCCTTGCGCGACACCACTACCCTATATAGGTTTTTTGACACATTTTCCATAAAGACGATAGTTTTTCCAAAGGCTACCATTCACCTTATATTATCATGTACTAATTTAATAATACAATCGTAAAACTTCATTATTCTTTATCGTATCACATAATTACTCTATGCCGGCAAGACAACACTCCACAATCATATGAATTTTTATCTTTTAAATTTTTTCATATGACTTGCCTTGCGCGACACCACTACCCTATATAGGTTTTTTGACACATTTTCCATAAAGACGATAGTTTTTCCAAAGGCTACCATTCACCTTATATTATCATGTACTAATTTAATAATACAATCGTAAAACTTCATTATTCTTTATCGTATCACATAATTACTCTATGCCGGCAAGACAACACTCCACAATCATATGAATTTTTATCTTTTAAATTTTTTCATATGACTTGCCTTGCGCGACACCACTACCCTATATAGGTTTTTTGACACATTTTCCATAAAGACGATAGTTTTTCCAAAGGCTACCATTCACCTTATATTATCATGTACTAATTTAATAATACAATCGTAAAACTTCATTATTCTTTATCGTATCACATAATTACTCTATGCCGGCAAGACAACACTCCACAATCATATGAATTTTTATCTTTTAAATTTTTTCATATGACTTGCCTTGCGCGACACCACTACCCATATAGGTTTTTTGACACATTTTCCATAAAGACGATAGTTTTTCCAAAGGCTACCATTCACCTTATATTATCATGTACTAATTTAATAATACAATCGTAAAACTTCATTATTCTTTATCGTATCACATAATTACTCTATGCCGGCAAGACAACACTCCACAATCATATGAATTTTTATCTTTTAAATTTTTTCATATGACTTGCCTTGCGCGACACCACTACCCTATATAGGTTTTTTGACACATTTTCCATAAAGACGATAGTTTTTCCAAAGGCTACCATTCACCTTATATTATCATGTACTAATTTAATAATACAATCGTAAAACTTCATTATTCTTTATCGTATCACATAATTACTCTATGCCGGCAAGACAACACTCCACAATCATATGAATTTTTATCTTTAAATTTTTTCATATGACTTGCCTTGCGCGACACCACTACCCTATATAGGTTTTTTGACACATTTTCCATAAAGACGATAGTTTTTCCAAAGGCTACCATTCACCTTATATTATCATGTACTAATTTAATAATACAATCGTAAAACTTCATTATTCTTTATCGTATCACATAATTACTCTATGCCGGCAAGACAACACTCCACAATCATATGAATTTTTAACTTTAAAATTTTTTCATATGACTTGCCTTGCGCGACACCACTACCCTATATAGGTTTTTTGACACAAATTCCGTAAAACCATCATTTTTTCCAAAGGCTGCCAAAGTTCCCTGATATTTTAAAATATCCTCAATTTCATGTTCTCTCCATATATAAGTGAATTTTCAGAACTTGTATATTTTAAAATTTTATAAGTCAATTTAATATTCTCATTAGATTTGGCACCAAAGTTCCTCAATTTCATGTTCTCTCCATATATAATTGTATTTTAAGAACTTGTATATTATAAAGTTTTACAAGTCAATTTAATATTCTCATTAGATATAGATTTGGCACCAAATTTCCAAATCATGTTCCCGTGTATGTTTTCAATTATCCTCAATTTCATGTTCTCTCCATATATAATTGTATTTTAAGAACTTGTATATTATAAAGTTTTACAAGTCAATTTAATATTCTCATTAGATATAGATTTGGCACCAAATTTCCAAATCATGTTCCCGTGTATGTTTTCAATTATCCTCAATTTCATGTTCTCTCCATATATAATTGTATTTTAAGAACTTGTATATTATAAAGTTTTACAAGTCAATTTAATATTCTCATTAGATATAGATTTGGCACCAAATTTCCAAATCATGTTCCGTGTATGTTTTCAATTATCCTCAATTTCATGTTCTCTCCATATATAATTGTATTTAAAGTATTTGTGTATTTTGAACTTTCAGAAGTCAATTTAATATTCTCATCAGGCATATATTTGGCACCAAATTTCCAAATTATGTTCTCGTATTTCTTTATTTTCGTTTTCTTTTTCTTTTTCTTTTCTTTTTCAATTCAATTTCATATTCTCTCCATATATAATTGAATTCTAAGTACTTGTATATTTTGAATTTTTCTAAGTCTATAATATAATATTCTCATCATATAATTTTCTCATCAGATGTAGATTTGGCACCAAAGTTTTAAATTTTGTTCCCATATTTTTTCAATTATCCTCAATTTCATGTTCTCTCCATATATAATTGTTTTTGAAGTACTTGTATATTTTGAAGTGCTATAAGTCAATTTCATGTTCTCATAAGATAGGTGTGGCACCATATCTGTATTTCGTTCAGAGTTCTTTCCATCGATTTCAAGTACTCGTATATTTTGAATTCTCCAAATCAATTTCATGTTCACACCACAACACACAATTAACACCGAAGTCAAATCTAAAGATATATCCAAATGTATACTTTTGTGTTGTCTGCATGAACATTTACATTACATCACATTTATATATATGTGTATTCTTTATATCATTTCAAATTCTAAAATTTGTAAAAATTTTATATATTTATTTGAGTTGTCACCATCAACTTCCATTTTTTATGTATATATTCTTGTATATTCTGACATATATATATATATAGAATTCGTTTAATCTATTGTATTTTATTTAGATATATATTATCATATATTCTTGTTTTCTGACATATGTTTTTTATATTTATTATATATATATATATATATGTAAATATTATTTTTGTATATTGACATATACATTGAGTTCGCTTAGTCTGTTTATTGTTTGCATACTTTAATTTCTTTATCAAAAACACATGTGAATATTATTGAACGTAGCATACACATATATAACACATACACACACATCAATATTAGCAATCAATTAAATTGACACTAAATTTCAATGTATACACATATATATATATAGATATATACCATCATATCCAAGTAATTCACATTATTGATTTATTTGAATTGGTTTCGAATCATATCAAGCAAAGGATAAGCTTCAGTGGATCGCAGTATGGCAGCTGCTCAACCACTTACAACACCTTGCCTGTTACAAAAGTCGTTTACAATTGATTCCAGGCTTTGTCATTGTATTAAATAATGTTTTAAAATATAACTAGCGCGGCATCAGGTGATCGAAGATCCTCCCAATTTACTATGTTATAAATAACATTGGCATCACATCCATTGTCGTTCATAAAATAAATTATAAACTTTTAATGGTTTAGAAGCCATACAATGCAAATTGCCCCTTATTTATCATTGCAGTCCAGCACGGATACGACCTTAGAGGCGTTCAGGCATAATCCAACGGACGTAGCGTCATACCACTGTTCGCTCGAACAAGTATTGTGCCATTGGTCCGTACCTGCGGTTCCTCTCGTACTACGCAGGAATGCTGTCGCAACAACGTTTTGTCATTAGTAGGGTAAAACTAACCTGTCTCACGACGGTCTAAACCCAGCTCACGTTCCCTTGCATGGGTGAACAATCCAACGCTTGGTGAATTTTGCTTCACAATGATAGGAAGAGCCGACATCGAAGGATCAAAAGCGACGTCGCTATGAACGCTTGGCCGCCACAAGCCAGTTATCCCTATGGTAACTTTTCTGACACCTCTTGTTAAAAACTCTTTAAACCAAAAGGATCGATAGGCCGAGCTTTTGCTGTCCCTGTGTGTACTGAACACCGAGATCAAGTCAGCATTTGCCCTTTGCTCTATGTGTGGTTTCTGTCCGCACTGAGCTGGCCTTGGGACACCTCCGTTATTATTTGAGAGATGTACGCCCCAGTCAAACTCCCTACCTGGCAATGTCCTTGAATTGGATCATACCTGAGTAATTGGAGTTATACCAAATTATTAAATCAAAACACATAAATGCATTTTATCATTAAAGAATTTGTTTGCGATTATATAACAAACTCGTGATACTTTGATCAAGAAGCTTGCATCAAAACCCAATACCATAAGACATAATAAATATATCCGTATAATGGCTAGAAATGATACACGTTCCACTTAATCAGTAAGTAGGAAACAATAAGAGTAGTGGTATTTCATTGACGATACCAAACCGAAGCTTAATATCTCCCACTTATTCTACACCTCTTATGTCTCCTTACACTGCCAGATTAGAGTCAAGCTCAAAAGGGTCTTCTTCCCGCTAATTATTCCAAGCCCGTTCCCTTGGCTGTGGTTTCGCTAGATAGTAGATAGGACAGAAATCCTAGTTTTGTTTAACGTGGCGTGTACCCCGAAGGGGTTTACAACCACGGTACTCGCTTGTGCCACATATGTGACACATAGTACAGCGGGTGAATTCAATGCGTCCACCAACGCCCCTAAAAGAAATCTTTAAGTACCAGTTCGAACATATGCTGTCGGGCATATAGTTCCTCTTGGTCAGGGGCGAGGCCTATCTTAACCTCTGCTGGCTACGGGTACAGCATCCGGCCGTGATTCAACGCCACGTTGAACCATGACAGTTTTAACACCACAGCCACCACGAAACTCCCACAAAAGGGGGCCAACCTCATTGGGCCGGCCTTGGCCACCGGCCCATCCCGTGGTTCAAATTAACAGCTTTGATCGGCTGGTCGCAGTATAAGCTGCTTCCCAATTAGGTTTCCGACAACCAGGAGCTGGGTGAGCACCTCCGACTACCTCCTAACGGGGGAAGCCTCCCAAATTAAGGCTTTGGTACACCTTTCGACTCTCTCCATAAAGAAGAAAGTCTTCCAAATTAAGGCTTTGGTGAGCCTTTCGACTCATCACAAGGATGAGTCTCCCAAACTTAAGGACTTTGGTCCGACCTTCGACTCTCTCCATAAAGAAGAAAGTCTTCCAAATTAAGGCTTTGGTGAGCCTTTCGACTCATCACAAGGATGAGTCTCCCAAACTAAGGACTTTGGTTCGACCTTCGACTCTCTCCATAAAGAAGAGAGTCTTCCAAATTAAGGCTTTGGTGGGCCTTTCGACTCATCACAAGGATGAGTCTCCCAAACTAAGGACTTTGTTCGACCTTCGACTCTCTCCATAAAGAAGGAGTCTCCAAATTGAGGCTTTGGTAGGCCTTTCGGCTCATCACAAGGATGAGCCTCCCAGATTTAAAGGACTTTGGTCGGACCTTCGACTTTCTTGTAAAGAGAGTCTTCCAATTTGAGGTATTGGTGTAACCTTCGTGGCAGTTGCCACTCCCAGTTTTGACTAACGTCAGTCCGGTACTGGTCGACCAGGTCTCCCTGCGTCCTCCTGAGTCATCAGCATGCGTCGCCTCTGAAGACTATGTGGCATAGTCATCAAGCAGTTGCATGCTCGTCACCGCCTGAGTGAATATTAGTTCACCGGATTCGTCCTGCTGGATTCTAAGCCCTTCCAGGTCCCGCACGTCCGCATAGAGTGGGCAGGCACATAGAACGTGCCGCCAGTCCTCTATGGGGCTGCACATAGACATCCAGCAGTCTCGCTAAGACCACGCTCATGCAGAAAGCGTTCAACGAGCCATGGCCAGTTATGAATAACTGCCATGCATCGTGAACTTGAAGTCGGGGCGGCTGAAGACGAAGCTAACATCCGGGATGAACTTATGCGTAACACGGCCGTGTTCGCTGTCATCCCACCGGAGCTGCCATTCGCGCAACATGCGCTCGTCCAGCATGGCTCTCTCGTCCTGCGATCAAGGGTGGAAACGTCTTGATCGTAGAGCCAATCGCCTTCTACCATGGGGTAGTTCCGCTTCAACTTAAACTGCATAGCGGTGCGCATTGCAACTAGGTCCAGCGGTGGAGCTCCAGCTAGCACTTCAAGGGCATCGTAGATACCGTTCGGCACGTGGGCAAACATCCTAAAGGATGCGCCGATGGCAGGACTTGAGCGCCCTCCTGGCCCCGACTAGTCTCATCGCCATCTTGTACCATACCGAGGCACCAAATAGTGCACAAGGCACCATGAGTCCGGCATATATCCTTCGCCGTGCTTGCGGACTGAGTCCCCAGTCGACGCGTAGCACACGGGTCAGGGCTCCGACGACCCAGTAGCCGATCACGTATATACGTGATATGCGGAGAAAACTCAACCGCTCGCCAACTGTGATGCCAAGGTAACGATATTGCGTCACATACCGTAAGTTTGCTCCTGCAAAGCTTACGGCGGGCGGTCTGCCAGCTGACAGTTTGCCTGGAGCATCGTCACAGTCTTCGTGCCGAGACTGAGACGCCTACCTCAATGCCCCATCCTCCAACTATCTCCATAAGGGGCGCCTTGAGCCCAGTTGGGATCTGATCTCCATCGATGAGCAGCATAAGATCGTCAGCATATGCACTGATCGTGCAGTGCGTTTCCAGGCGATGCAGAGGACATCCATTAATATTTCCAAAAAATGGACCACTAATGGACCCTGCGGGCAGCCACGGGTTACATCACGTTGACTTCGCCGAAGCCTGACGATGCTGCTTTCGGTCCGAAAAGAAGCTGCGCCAGATCCCAACTTCCCTGCATCCAAGATCGATAGTCGGCGTAATCGTGCGTCCCATTCGACGTGGTCGAAAGCTCCTCTGAAGTCAATGAAGACCCGAGCACGTATTAGCCGGGCTGGCTTCAAACTGCTCACAACATGACTCCAGGCATCCTCGACGAGCCGGGACGAAAGCCGAATTGCCATCGACTTTCGTCCGTGAGCACCTCCTTTATACGGTTACCATAACTCCTCCAGCACTTTGCCAAGACAGGCAGCAGGCAGATGCCCCGATAGGACGCTGGATCGCTCCTGTCCTTGTCGGGGCCTTTGAGAGCGCAACCACACGTGGGCGCTTCCACTCAGTGGGAAATACCCATCTGCCAGACAACGGGAGTACATCGTTGTCATGTGCTCCGGGATGGCGCGCCAAACCGCTTTGACCATGCCCCCAGTGATGCCATCTAAACCAGGTGAGCGTCTGCTCCGAACCTTGGCGATGCATGTCTCGACCTCAATCGGGTCGAGTACTGGGGCACTCGTGGAACAAGAACGTCCACTGGCCTCTCCGCAGCAGGGAAAAGCTGTGGAGCAGGACGTTCGCGCAGGCGTGCCAGGTTACGACCAGCTCATTGTTCCACCGAAGGCATCCAAGATCGGTGCACTTTGCGGCCTCGGCATATCCTATAGACAGACCCCAGGGTCGTCTTGGTGCTCGCCGACATATCTTTCCAATTTTCCTCCTTTCACGCAGCATCATCCTCTCGATTCCTTTCGGGCGATCCTGAAATACGAGGCCAGGACGCAACTTCGCTGTGCGTGCGACGAGCATGCTAGCCGGCGCCGGGCTCTCCTGAGCTCGCGGCGTGCGTCAGTGAGAGCGGCAGTCCACCAGCTACACGACGTTTGGCCCGCAATTGCTGTCGCCCAAACACAGCGTCGCTCACCTGATGTATTAGGAGCGAAGGCAGCACCTGTTCATCGATGCCATCACGCGAAACTGCTCCAGGGAAAATCCATCGATGCAGTCCTTAGCTCATCACCGAAACGCCGCCAGTCAGCACTGTGGAGCTTCCACGAGGGCACAGGAGCATAGCTTCAACTTGCTTGCCGGATCGAGGGTCACAACAACAGTGATGATGTTGTGGTCGCTCAGATCCCACTCGCTTACGCTCCACTCATACGCAGCCCACGTAGTCGCTGAATCACTGACGATAGTGACGTCGATATCGCTCCGCGCCCTGCGATTATCGAACGTGTACACATTGCTGTGGACATTACACGCCGGCTCGACTGCCTGAATCCAGTCAGCTAGCAGTTCACCCCGCTGCCTGTTCAAGTAGTCCCGAGAACGCTCGGGGAGCTTACGAACCACAGGGATACTGCGTTCGCTCAAGGCCATAGATGACGGGCGTGCGGCTGGCCAGCAGCAGCACCGCATCCATGTACAGCATGTACGGTCCAACTTGCGTTAAATTGGCAGTATACGGAGGTAGGAAAATTGAGCCGAAATTTCCGACACACTCACGCATACGCCATGCTCGGTGATGAGCGAGGAGACAGGCATGCAGACGACCTCCTGGTCGTCTACGATCACAACGGCTTTGTTCCGTTTGTCGGAGAATACTCGCATGCCTGCCGGTAATCCGGTGATCCTTCCTCCACGGTCAACATAGGCTCCTGAGCAACGCGAACTTGACCCCGAGTCTCTCATCCGGACTCCAAGGTCAATTACGGCAGCTTACTGCGGCCGCAGTTAGCCTGGATGATCTAAACATTTTAGTGTCTAGAGCCACCCTGGCGAGCACAGCTCCGTACACGGACACGCTGCCGAAAGCATACGGTGCTTTGACGGCAGGCTTGAAGCTGCAGTTCCGCAGGACACAGGGTTGCTGCACTTCGAGCGCGGTGTCCGGCTTGTCCGCATTGCCGGCATGGTCTCCTCCTTCATCCTGCACTGTGCCACCGGTGGTCAAACTGACCACCTGTGGCAAGCGTACGTCGGCGTGACGGTGTGCCAGCGGAAGAGAACCATTCCAACGAATCCTGTCTGATCCTCCAAGATATCCAGGGCCTTCTGGTCTACCCAGCTGGATGTTGACCTGGGTCCGCTCTCAGCTGTCCATGGCTTCGATGTGATTTCACCGACTTCTCGAAGACAACTCTGGCATGCGTCCCAAGAAGTGGTTAGTCCACATCCCGTCATGAACTGCTTCGCGGTGATGCTGCTGTCCACGTCGCGGACCATCACCCTAGGCTTCGAGGCGGCGTTCTGCTTCACGTCAAGTCCAACTTCCTTGAACTTGGGGTTCGTCACTACCCTGCGATCTCTCCAGAGGATGGGGTGCGGATGATGGCACCTCCCGCTTGAGCTCACGCACCTCGTGACACGACACCAAGCGGGCGCAACCTCCTTAGGACTCGCTCAGCGACTTGCTGGGGAGTTCCTCGGTTGTTGCTCGTCACAATTGCCGACATGTTTCCGCAACCTTGCGGATGCGGGTGCGGCAACTGGAGCAGCGGGGGCAGCAGTAGTGGCGGCTAGGGTGACGGCGGGCTGGGGCGGATCCTCCTCTCGGTCTCCAGCTCCTTCATGGCACCGTACATATCAGACCAGCTCCTGGTACTTCGCCGCCAGTCCAGCACGCTGAGCGCAACGGCGTTGGGCACATCTTCAACCAAGATGGCCTTCCTGAGCTTCCGATGGCTGCATCGCAGCACAGAGTTGGGCCACTTGGCTTCAGCTCCAGCTGATGCCATGGCGCCATGGGACACGCACGTCGCGGCGACAGCGCGCGGCGGCGGCGGCGGTGGCGGCGGCGGACGTCGATGGCCTCTCATCGTGCAGCAGACAGCGGGGCAGAGCGGGCAGCAGGGCAGCGGTACAGCAGCGGGTCAGCAACGGTACAGCAGCGGGTACAGCCAGCAAGCGCGCAGCACAGGACCCTGTAGCTGCGGAATGGCTACCTTGCCAGGATGATGGCGGCCAGGAGGGTCGCTTCTCGCTAGCTTCGTCGCACGCGACAACTTACGCGGCGGAGAGTCCGGGGGGCATCACGAGCGCGTCCGTCATCGCGGCTCGTGCCGATGCACGAGCGCGGCTGCGCTCTCGCCCCCCGAACGCGCGGTTCACCGACGCAGCGCTGCTGCTCGCTCACTTCCATTTTTTCCACCGTCCTAAAGTATGTACATTTTATTCCGGCAACGCACAAAAGTATGCTGACAAAAATATGTAGTCCGTTTGATTGGTGCCAATCAGGCTCAGTACGGTGTTTCTCAGCCGACCACTAATACCTGCGGTGACAGAGACCTTATCGCGGAAGCCGAAATAAGAAAATTGCGCACGAAACAATTGTTTTTACAACAACAATTTGATCGCGAGAATTCGTACGTAGCCGAAACACAACCGCTCGCTTGAGCGTCAGACATCAACTGAGTAGATAGGGACAGTAGGAATCTCGTTAATCCATTCATGCGCGTCACTAATTAGATGACGAGGCATTTGGCTACCTTAAGAGAGTCATAGTTACTCCCGCCGTTGACCCGCGCTTACTTGAATTTCTTCACTTTGACATTCAGAGCACTGGGCAGAAATCACATTGTGTCAACACCCGCTAGGGCCATCACAATGCTTTGTTTTAATTAGACAGTCGGATTCCCAAGTCCGTGCCAGTTCTGAATTGATTGTTAATTGATAATCGTTATAATTTAAAAGAACTAATCGGTTGCCCGACTAGTATTCTTAAAAATTTTAGCAAGAAAGTTCCACAATTGGCTACGTAACTAAACTATCCGGGGAACAAGAAACTACCATAAATGATAGAAACTCTATTTACCCAGAACGAGCACATAAACCATGTTATTGTTTCCCAATCAAGCCCGACTATCTCAATCTTCAGAGCCAATCCTTATCCCGAAGTTACGGATCTAATTTGCCGACTTCCCTTACCTACATTATTCTATCGACTAGAGACTCTTCACCTTGGAGACCAGCTGCGGATATTGGTACGGCCTGTTGAGAAGTTTGCGTATCCCCACCATAAATTTTCAAGGTCCGAGGAGAAAATATCGACACAACAGTATATGTCATGCTCTTCTAGCCCATCTACCATATCTCTCTGCGAAAGACTTCCATGGTAGTACGGCTATAAAACAGAAAAGAAAACTCTTCCGATATCTCTCGACGGCTTCTTTATGGTCGTTCCTGTTGCCAGGATGAGCACGAGGCCCATATTTAATAACAAACGGATACTCAACAGGTTACGGAATTGGAACCGTATTCCTTTCGTTCAAAATTATTCAAGTGTATAAAAATCCGTATTTAGGCATATATATTTTGACTTTTCTTTACTTGAAAATTTTCGGCTTTCGCCTTGAACTTAGGACCGACTAACTCGTGATCAACCACTGTTCACACGAAACCCTTCTCCACTTCAGTCCTCCAAGGTCTCATTCGATTATTTGCTACTACCACCAAGATCTGTACCAATAGCGGCTCCATGCAGGCTTACGCCAAACACTTCTATGCACACCATTGTACTCTTCCTACTCACTAAAGTTTCAAAATTTATATTACAAGTAATATAAATCATCTACTTTAGCGGTAATGTATAGGTATACAACTTAAGCGCCATCCATTTTAAGGGCTAGTTGCTTCGGCAGGTGAGTTGTTACACACTCCTTAGCGGATTTCGACTTCCATGATCACCGTCCTGCTGTTTTAAGCAACCAACGCCTTTCATGGTTTCTGTATGAGTTGTTAATTTGGGCACCGTAACATTACGTTTGGTTCATCCCACAGCGCCAGTTCTGCTTACCAAAAGTGGCCCACTGGGCACATTATATCATAACCTTAAACTTCATATCAAGAAAGTTAAGGTTCTTACCCATTTAAAGTTTGAGAATAGGTTAAGATCGTTTCGACCCTAAGGCCTCTAATCATTCGCTTTACCAGATAAGATTATTTTATATAATATTTAAATGCACCAGCTATCCTGAGGGAAACTTCGGAAGGAACCAGCTACTAGATGGTTCGATTGGTCTTTCGCCCCTATACTCAATTCTGACAATCGATTTGCACGTCAGAACTGTTTCGGTCTTCCATCAGGGTTTCCCGACTTCAACCTGATCAAGTATAGTTCACCATCTTTCGGGTCACAGCATATATGCTCAAGGTACGTTCTAGTTAGAGGAATAAATAATATAAATATCATTATACATAACTATATAGAACGCCCCGGGATTGTGTTAATCAACTATAAATAGTTAAAAACTAATCCCATTAATAGTCAAGTTAATTACGCTATTAGGTTTATATCCCAATAACTTGCACATATGTTAGACTCCTTGGTCCGTGTTTCAAGACGGGTCCCGAAGGTATCCTGAATCTTTCGCATTGTTAATCATACAAGTGCATATAATAAACACAATAATCAATGATAATCATGCCATTATATAATTCCGAAAAATTAACGCACTGTAATCTTATAAATCTATCAGCACTTTATCAAAGTTATAACTATTATTTCATGTTAAAATGCAAGCACTCTAATTGAAAAAACAAAATGACATAATTGTATGATAAATTAATATGCTAATAGATTACAATGTCCTTATATGGAAAAATGCACACTATTATTATAATATTGTTTAAATACTACAATTCTAATGATGAATTTTCCATAACGGATATTCAGGTTCATCGGGCTTAACCTCTAAGCAGTTTCACGTACTATTTAACTCTCTATTCAGAGTTCTTTCAACTTTCCCTCACGGTACTTGTTTACTATCGGTCTCATGGTTATATTTAGTTTTAGATGGAGTTTACCACCCACTTAGTGCTGCACTATCAAGCAACACGACTCTTTGGAAACACCATCTAATAATCATTAACGTTATACGGGCCTGGCACCTCTATGGGTAAATGGCCTCATTTAAGAAGGACTTAAATCGTTAATTTCTCATACTAGAATATTGATGTTCCATACACTGCATCTCACATTTGCCATATAGGCAAAGTGACTTAGTGCTGAACTGATTTCTTTCGCTCGCCGCTACTAAGAAAATCCTTGTTAGTTTCTTTTCCTCCCCTAATTAATATGCTTAAATTCAGGGGTAGTCCCATATGAGTTGAGGTTGTATAAAACAATGTTAATTGAACATATTTTAGTAATTGCTCAATATAATGGATTCTACTAATTTACATGCTTGAAGAACTATAATATATACAACAATTCTTTTTCTCTGCACCATCAATAAGAGGCAATTCTAGATGAAAAAATATATTTTTCTTTTATGCTAGACTTTCCTCAGTATTATTCGATGTGAATAAAAGAAAATATATTTCTTCAATTTTCTCATACAAAATATACAATGAGATGTAGTACCTTCCATATATATTTTAATATTATGAATATAAAAAATATCCAATAATATACCATATGCTTAAAATTCGAAAAATTTTAAACAACTTAATTAGCATAGTCTTACAACCCTCAACCATATGTAGTCCAAGCAGCACTATAAAATTAATTAAAGTACATAACAGCATGGACTGCGATATGCGTTCAAAATGTCGATGTTCATGTGTCCTGCAGTTCACACGATGACGCACAGTTTGCTGCGTTCTTCATCGACCCATGAGCCGAGTGATCCACCGCTTAGAGTGATAAATTTGTTTTGGTTTATTTCATTACGTCACAATTATGTTTATTGAAAGAAATTAAAAATACACCATTTTACTGGCATATATCAATTCCTTCAATAAAAATTATTTTTATACCTAAACAATGTTGCGAGATGTCTTAGTTCTACATAATCTTTAAAAATATGGTACATGACATATAATTTCAAATATAACAAGAATTATATATTTTTAAAGACATATATGTAAAGCTTTAACCTGAAAACAGGTACAACATTATATATTCAGGTTGTTGCGTTTATATAACGTATGCGCATTTGTTAATGAACAATACATCTGTGCAACGCATGTATACTATGGTACATATACACGCAAAATATTTTCTTCACTAATTCACAGACTTACAAATATATATATAATTTCCAAACTATAAGGGCATGACATAAATAATCTTTTACAACAAATTTCAGTTGGCTTATACAAATAAGTAAGTGTGATTTAGTAAATTATTTAATGACAGTAAAAACTTTATATAATTAAATACAAAATTTTTTTATTAACGGAAATGAACATTATTCAATAATGATCCTTCCGCAGGTTCACCTACGGAAACCTTGTTACGACTTTTACTTCCTCTAAATAATCAAGTTCGGTCAACTTTTGCGAAACAACCGCAACACACGAGGCGTCACAGTGATCACGTCCGGAGACCTCACTAAATAATTCAATCGGTAGTAGCGACGGGCGGTGTGTACAAAGGGCAGGGACGTAATCAATGCGAGTTAATGACTCACACTTACTGGGAATTCCAAGTTCATGTGAACAGTTTCAGTTCACAATCCCAAGCATGAAAGTGGTTCAGCGGTTTACCCGGACCTCTCGGTCTAGGAAATACACGTTGATACTTTCATTGTAGCGCGTGCAGCCCAGGACATCTAAGGGCATCACAGACCTGTTATTGCTCAATCTCATTATTGCTAGACGCAATTTGTCCATTTAAGAAGCTAGTGTCCTTATAATGGGACAAACCAACAGGTACGGCTCCACTTACATAAACACATTCAAACACAATAAACATTTTACTGCCACCATGAATGAAGGCTATATAAGCTTCAACACCATAATCCTGAAGATATCTATTTAATATATTTGAGTCTCGTTCGTTATCGGAATTAACCAGACAAATCACTCCACGAACTAAGAACGGCCATGCACCACCACCCATAGATTCGAGAAAGAGCTATCAATCTGTCTTACACACTTATGTTCGGACCTGGTAAGTTTTCCCGTGTTGAGTCAAATTAAGCCGCAGGCTCCACTCCTGGTGGTGCCCTTCCGTCAATTCCTTTAAGTTTCAGCTTTGCAACCATACTTCCCCGGAGCCCAAAAGCTTTGGTTTCCGGGAAGCGACTGAGAGAGCCATAAAAGTAGCTACACCCAATTGCTAGCTGGCATCGTTTATGGTTAGAACTAGGGGGGTATCTGATCGCCTTCGAACCTCTAACTTTCGTTCTTGATTAATGAAAACATCTTTGGCAAATGCTTTCGCTTAAGTTAGTCTTACGACGGTCCAAGAATTTCACCTCTCGCGTCGTAATACTAATGCCCCCAAACTGCTTCTATTAATCATTACCTCTTGATCTGAAAACCAATGAAAGCAGAACAGAGGTCTTATTTCATTATCCCATGCACAGAATATTCAGGCATTTGAAGCCTGCTTTAAGCACTCTAATTTGTTCAAAGTAATTGTACCGGCCCACAATAACACTCGATGAAGAGCACTAATGCAGGTTTTTAAATAGGAGGAATATCTAAAAAATACAAGTATTTAATTAAATATAAGAACTCCACCGGTAATACGCTTACATACATAAAGGTATAGTACTAACCACAATTGTAAGTTGTACTACCCGTATGAAGCACAAGTTCAACTACGAACGTTTTAACCGCAACAACTTTAATATACGCTTTTGGAGCTGGAATTACCGCGGCTGCTGGCACCAGACTTGCCCTCCAATAGGTCCTTGTTAAAGGATTTAAAGTGTACTCATTCCAATTACAGGGCCTCGGATATGAGTCCTGTATTGTTATTTTTCGTCACTACCTCCCCGAGCTGGGAGTGGGTAATTTACGCGCCTGCTGCCTTCCTTAGATGTGGTAGCCGTTTCTCAGGCTCCCTCTCCGGAATCGAACCCTGATTCCCCGTTACCTGTTGCAACCATGGTAGTCCTAGATACTACCATCAAAAGTTGATAGGGCAGACATTTGAAAGATCTGTCGTCGGTACAAGACCATACGATCTGCATGTTATCTAGAGTTCAACCAATGTAACGATCTTGCGATCGCTTGGTTTTAGCCTAATAAAAGCACACGTTCCAAAAGGTCCGTGTTTTAATTGCATGTATTAGCTCTTAGAATTACCACAGTTATCCAAGTAACTGTTAACGATCTAAGGAACCATAACTGATATAATGAGCCTTTTGCGGTTTCACTTTTAATTCGTGTGTACTTAGACATGCATGGCTTAATCTTTGAGACAAGCATATAACTACTGGCAGGATCAACCAGAATAATGTTATTTGTTTTTTTCTCGTATGTATAATAAATATACAAACAAGTTTATTACATTACAAATTTAATTAACATGACAGATTAATATATTTTTGAATAAAATATATATATAAATAGACATGCATTAAACGAATATGGCCATCATTATATGGCAATCATGTTCGTTTCTATTAAAATTTACATTTATTTTTAAACATAACTGTTAATATCTATATAAATTATATATAATTCGTTCAAATATATTTTTTATGATCACTTACTTAATATATATATCACACATTGTTTAATTCCATATTATGGAGCAAACAATTTTATTATGATGACAATTATATTATTTATTTACTTGTATAAATTGATATATATGCAGCAATTTGTACTACATATACGTCAACCAATTTTTCATACATTTAATAAAACATACCATATACAATACAACTAAAGTATATTATACGTGGATATGTTGGGTTGATGACATAATATAATTATACATATTTTTTTACTAAGAAAAAACGTATATAACAAAAGTTGACATATTTTTCCGACGCTACTACTTACATACATAACACCAAACAATTATGCACTTAAGACTTTCGCCCCGGATCTAACTGAGAATTAACGATAATTGAAACACATTGAGTTATATATTGAATGTTATATCAATATACCTTGGCAATATTCCGCTAATTATCTTTTGGTATCGGCCAAGTGCTTTAAGCAACACAATAACGTGGAATATATTATTGAAAACTGTATTTGAGTATTAACATTATAATTATTATATGCTTACAGCAATAATGACTGAGCAACCACTGCTCATCATATAGAGTTTTTTGACACAATTTCCATAAAGACGATAGTTTTTCCAAAGGCTACCATTCACCTTATATTATCATGTACTAATTTAATAATACAATCGTAAAACTTCATTATTCTTTATCGTATCACATAATTACTTATGCCGGAAGACAACACTCCACAATCATATGAATTTTTATATTATTATTCTTGTAAATATAAAGTTTATCATAAGACAATTTTTCAAATAATACATATATCAATAATTAAATAAATCTAAATTTTATTCTTTATTATAATATTTTTCAAGAAACCAACATAAATTTTACTTAAATTTTTCTGACTTCCTTGCACACACTACCCAATAGGTTTTGACACATTCATAAAACGATATTTTAAACACATTACTTATATATATACTAATTTATATCAATCTAACTTCAATTTTTACTATCTATATACCATGCGGCAAACAACATCACAATATATGAATTTTTATTTTAAATTTTTATATACTGCTTCGCAAGATCACCACTACCCTATATGTTTTTTTGACACATTTTCCATAAAGACGATAGTTTTTCCAAAGGCTACCATTCACCTTTATATTATCATGTACTAATTTAATAATACAATCTAAACTTCATTATCTTTATCGTATCAATAATTACTATGCCGGCAATAACTACCCACAATCATATGAATTTTTATCTTTTAAATTTTTTCATATGACTTGCCTTGCGCGACACCACTCCCTATATAGGTTTTTTGACACATTTTCCATAAAGACGATAGTTTTTCCAAAGGCTACCATTCACCTTATATTATCATGTACTAATTTAATAATACAATCGTAAAACTTCATTATTCTTTATCGTATCACATAATTACTCTATGCCGGCAAGACAACACCCACAATCATATGAATTTTTATCTTTTAAATTTTTTCATATGACTTGCCTTGCGCGACACCACTACCCTATATAGGTTTTTTGACACATTTTCCATAAAGACGATAGTTTTTCCAAAGGCTACCATTCACCTTATATTATCATGTACTAATTTAATAATACAATCGTAAAACTTCATTATTCTTTATCGTATCACATAATTACTCTATGCCGGCAAGACAACACTCCACAATCATATGAATTTTTATCTTTTAAATTTTTTCATATGACTTGCCTTGCGCGACACCACTACCCTATATAGGTTTTTTGACACATTTTCCATAAAGACGATAGTTTTTCCAAAGGCTACCATTCACCTTATATTATCATGTACTAATTTAATAATACAATCGTAAAACTTCATTATTCTTTATCGTATCACATAATTACTCTATGCCGGCAAGACAACACTCCACAATCATATGAATTTTTATCTTTTAAATTTTTTCATATGACTTGCCTTGCGCGACACCACTACCCTATATAGGTTTTTTGACACATTTTCCATAAAGACGATAGTTTTTCCAAAGGCTACCATTCACCTTATATTATCATGTACTAATTTAATAATACAATCGTAAAACTTCATTATTCTTTATCGTATCACATAATTACTCTATGCCGGCAAGACAACACTCCACAATCATATGAATTTTTATCTTTAAATTTTTTCATATGACTTGCCTTGCGCGACACCACTACCCTATATAGGTTTTTTGACACATTTTCCATAAAGACGATAGTTTTTCCAAAGGCTACCATTCACCTTATATTATCATGTACTAATTTAATAATACAATCGTAAAACTTCATTATTCTTTATCGTATCACATAATTACTCTATGCCGGCAAGACAACACTCCACAATCATATGAATTTTTAACTTTAAAATTTTTTCATATGACTTGCCTTGCGCGACACCACTACCCTATATAGGTTTTTTGACACAAATTCCGTAAACCATCATTTTTTCCAAAGGCTGCCAAAGTTCCCTGATATTTTAAAATATCCTCAATTTCATGTTCTCTCCATATATAAGTGAATTTTCAGAACTTGTATATTTTAAAATTTTATAAGTCAATTTAATATTCTCATTAGATTTGGCACCAAAGTTCCTCAATTTCATGTTCTCTCCATATATAATTGTATTTTAAGAACTTGTATATTATAAAGTTTTACAAGTCAATTTAATATTCTCATTAGATATAGATTTGGCACCAAATTTCCAAATCATGTTCCCGTGTATGTTTTCAATTATCCTCAATTTCATGTTCTCTCCATATATAATTGTATTTTAAGAACTTGTATATTATAAAGTTTTACAAGTCAATTTAATATTCTCATTAGATATAGATTTGGCACCAAATTTCCAAATCATGTTCCCCGTGTATGTTTTCAATTATCCTCAATTTCATGTTCTCTCCATATATAATTGTATTTTAAGAACTTGTATATTATAAAGTTTTACAAGTCAATTTAATATTCTCATTAGATATAGATTTGGCACCAAATTTCCAAATCATGTTCCTGTGTATGTTTTCAATTATCCTCAATTTCATGTTCTCTCCATATATAATTGTATTTAAAGTATTTGTGTATTTTGAACTTTCAGAAGTCAATTTAATATTCTCATCAGGCATATATTTGGCACCAAATTTCCAAATTATGTTCTCGTATTTCTTTTATTTTCGTTTTCTTTTCTTTTTCTTTTTCTTTTTTCAATTCAATTTCATATTCTCTCCATATATAATTGAATTCTAAGTACTTGTATATTTTGAATTTTTCTAAGTCTATAATATAATATTCTCATCATATAATTTTCTCATCAGATGTAGATTTGGCACCAAAGTTTTAAATTTTGTTCCCATATTTTTTCAATTATCCTCAATTTCATGTTCTCTCCATATATAATTGTTTTTGAAGTACTTGTATATTTTGAAGTGCTATAAGTCAATTTCATGTTCTCATAAGATAGGTGTGGCACCATATCTGTATTTCTGTTCAGAGTTCTTTCCATCGATTTCAAGTACTGTATATTTTGAATTCTCCAAATCAATTTCATGTTCACACCACAACACACAATTAACACCTGAAGTCAAATCTAAAGATATATCCAAATGTATACTTTTGTGTTGTCTGCATGAACATTTACATTACATCACATTTATATATATGTGTATTCTTTATATCATTTCAAATTCTAAAATTTGTAAAAATTTTATATATTTATTTGAGTTGTCACCATCAACTTCCATTTTTATGTATATATTCTTGTATATTCTGACATATATATATATATAGAATTCGTTTAATCTATTGTATTTTATTTAGATATATATTATCATATATTCTTGTTTTCTGACATATGTTTTTTATATTTATTATATATATATATATATATATGTAAATATTATTTTTGTATATTGACATATACATTGAGTTCGCTTAGTCTGTTTATTGTTTGCATACTTTAATTTCTTTATCAAAAACACATGTGAATATTATTGAACGTAGCATACACATATATAACACATACACACACATCAATATTAGCAATCAATTAAATTGACACTAAATTTCAATGTATACACATATATATATATAGATATATACCATCATATCCAAGTAATTCACATTATTGATTTATTTGAATTGGTTTCGAATCATATCAAGCAAAGGATAAGCTTCAGTGGATCGCAGTATGGCAGCTGCTCAACCACTTACAACACCTTGCCTGTTACAAAAGTCGTTTACAATTGATTCCAGGCTTTGTCATTGTATTAAATAATGTTTTAAAATATAACTAGCGCGGCATCAGGTGATCGAAGATCCTCCCAATTTACTATGTTATAAATAACATTGGCATCACATCCATTGTCGTTCATAAAATAAATTATAAACTTTTAATGGTTTAGAAGCCATACAATGCAAATTGCCCCTTATTTATCATTGCAGTCCAGCACGGATACGACCTTAGAGGCGTTCAGGCATAATCCAACGGACGTAGCGTCATACCACTGTTCGCTCGAACAAGTATTGTGCCATTGGTCCGTACCTGCGGTTCCTCTCGTACTACGCAGGAATGCTGTCGCAACAACGTTTTGTCATTAGTAGGGTAAAACTAACCTGTCTCACGACGGTCTAAACCCAGCTCACGTTCCCTTGCATGGGTGAACAATCCAACGCTTGGTGAATTTTGCTTCACAATGATAGGAAGAGCCGACATCGAAGGATCAAAAAGCGACGTCGCTATGAACGCTTGGCCGCCACAAGCCAGTTATCCCTATGGTAACTTTTCTGACACCTCTTGTTAAAAACTCTTTAAACCAAAAGGATCGATAGGCCGAGCTTTTGCTGTCCCTGTGTGTACTGAACACCGAGATCAAGTCAGCATTTGCCCTTTGCTCTATGTGTGGTTTCTGTCCGCACTGAGCTGGCCTTGGGACACCTCCGTTATTATTTGAGAGATGTACGCCCCAGTCAAACTCCCTACCTGGCAATGTCCTTGAATTGGATCATACCTGAGTAATTGGAGTTATACCAAATTATTAAATCAAAAACACATAAATGCATTTTATCATTAAAGAATTTGTTTGCGATTATATAACAAACTCGTGATACTTTGATCAAGAAGCTTGCATCAAAACCCAATACCATAAGACATAATAAATATATCCGTATAATGGCTAGGAAATGATACACGTTCCACTTAATCAAGTAAGTAAGGAAACAATAAGAGTAGTGGTATTTCATTGACGATACCAAACCGAAGCTTAATATCTCCCACTTATTCTACACCTCTTATGTCTCCTTACACTGCCAGATTAGAGTCAAGCTCAAAAGGGTCTCTTTCCCGCTAATTATTCCAAGCCCGTTCCCTTGGCTGTGGTTTCGCTAGATAGTAGATAGGGACAGAAATCCTAGTTTTGTTTAACGTGGCGTGTACCCCGAGAGGGGTTTACAACCACGGTACTCGCTTGTGCCACATATGTGACACATAGTACAGCGGGTGAATTCAATGCGTCCACCAACGCCCCTGAAAGAAATCTTTAAGTACCAGTTCGAACATATGCTGTCGGGCATATAGTTCCTCTTGGTCAGGGGCGAGGCCTATCTTAACCTCTGCTGGCTACGGGTACAGCATCCGGCCGTGATTCAACGCCACGTTGAACCATGACAGTTTTAACACCACAGCCACCACGAAACTCCCACAAAAGGGGCCAACCTCATTGGGCCGGCCTTGGCCACCGGCCCATCCCGTGGTTCAAATTAACAGCTTTGATCGGCTGGTCGCAGTATAAGCTGCTTCCCAATTAGGTTTCCGACAACCAGGAGCTGGGTGAGCACCTCCGACTACCTCCGAAAAGGGGTAACCTCCCAAATTAAGGCTTTGGTGCACCTTTCGACTCACTCCATAAAGAAGAAAGTCTTCCAAATTAAGGCTTTGGTGGCCTTTCGACTCATCACAAGGATGAGTCTCCCAAACTTAAGGACTTTGGTCCGACCTTCGACTCTCTCCATAAAGAAGAAAGTCTTCCAAATTAAGGCTTTGGTGAGCCTTTCGACTCATCACAAGGATAAAGTCTCCCAAACTTAAGGTACTTTGGTTCGACCTTCGACTCTCTCCATAAAGAAGAGGTCTTCCAAATTAAGGCTTTGGTGGCCTTTCGACTCATCGCAAGGATGAGTCTCCCAAACTAAGGACTTTGTTCGACCTTCGACTCTCTCCATAAAGAAGGAGTCTCCAAATTGAGGCTTTGGTGGCCTTTCGGCTCATCACAAGGATGAGCTCCCAGATTTAAAGGACTTTGGTCGGACCTTCGACTTTCTTGTGAAGAGAGTCTTCCAATTTGAGGTATTGGTGTAACCTTCGTGGCAGTTGCCACTCCCAGTTTTGACTAACGTCAGTCCGGTACTGGTCGACCAGGTCTCCCTGCGTCCTCCTGGATCATCAGCATGCGTCGCCTGCTGAAGACTATGTGCGCATAGTCATCAAGCAGTTGCATGCTCGTCACCGCCTGAGTGAATATAAGTTCACCGGATTCATCCTGCTGGATTCTAAGCCTTCCAGGTCCCGCACGTCCGCATAGAGTGGGCAGGCACATAGAACGTGCCGCCAGTCCTCTATGGGGTTGCCACATAGACATCCAGCAGTCTCGCTAAGACCACGCTCATGCAGAAAGCGTTCAACGAGCCATGGCCAGTTATGAAATAACTGCCATGCATCGTGAACTTGAAGTCGGGGCGGCTGAAGACGAAGCTAACATCCGGATGAACTTATGCGTAACACGGCCGTGTTCGCTGTCATCCCACCGGAGCTGCCATTCGCGCAAAATGCGCTCGTCCAGCATGGCTCTCTCGTCCTGCGATCAAGGGTGGAAACGTCTTGATCGTAGAGCCAATCGCCTTCTACCATGGGGTAGTTCCGCTTCAACTTAAACTGCATAGCGGTGCGCATTGCAACTAGGTCCAGCGGTGGAGCTCCAGCTAGCACTTCAAGGGCATCTGTAGATACCGTTCGGCACGTGGGCAAACATCCTAAAGGATGCGCCGATGGCAGGACTTGAGCGCCCTCCTGGCCCCGACTAGTCTCATCGCCATCTTGTACCATACCGAGGCACCAAATAGTGCACAAGGCACCATGAGTCCGGCATATATCCTTCGCCGTGCTTGCGGACTGAGTCCCCAGTCGACGCGTAGCACACGGGTCAGGGCTCCGACGACTCCAGTTAGCCGATCACGTATATACGTGATATGCGGAGAAAACTCAACCGCTCGCCAACTGTGATGCCAAGGTAACGATATTGGTCACATACCGTAAGTTTGCTCCTGCAAAGCTTACGGCGGGCGGTCTGCCAGCTGACAGTTTGCCCTTAGAGCATCGTCACAGTCTTCGTTGCCGAGACTGAGACGCCTACCTCAATGCCCCATCCTCCAACTATCTCCATAAGTTGGGCGCCTTTGAGCTCCAGTTGGGATCTGGATTCTCCATCGATGAGCAGCATAAGATCGTCAGCATATGCACTGATCGTGCAGTGCGTTTCCAGGCGATGCAGGAGGACATCCATTAATATATTCCAAATAAATGGACCACTAATGGACCTGCGGGCAGCCACGGGTTACATCTACGTTGACTTCGCCGAAGCTGCTGACGATGCTGGCTTTTCGGTCCGAAAAGAAGCTGCGCCAGATCCCAACTTCCTGCATCCAAGATCCGATAGTCGGCGTAATGTTGCGTCCCATTCGACGTGGTCGAAAGCTCCTCTGAAGTCAATGAAGACTCCGAGCACGTATCTAGCCGGGCTGGCTTCAATACTGCTCACAACATGACTCCAGGCATCCTCGACGTAGGTCCGGGACGAAAGCCGAATTGCCATCGACTTTCGTCCGTGAGCACCTCCTTTATACGGTTCACCATAACTCCTCCAGCACTTTGCCTAAGACAGGCAGCAGGCAGATGCCCCGATAGGACGCTGGATCGCTCCTGTCCTTGTCGGGGCCTTTGAGGAGCGCAACCACACGTGGGCGCTTCCACTCAGTGGGGAAATACCCATCTGCCAGACAACGGGAGTACATCGTTGTCATGTGCTCCGGGATGGCGCGCCAAACCGCTTTGACCATGCCCCCAGTGATGCCATCTAAACCAGGTGAGCGTCTGCTCCGAACCTTGGCGATGCATGTCTCGACCTCAATCGGGTCGAGTACTGGGGCACTTCGGTGGAACAAGAACGTCCACTGGCCTCTCCGCAGCAGGGAAAAGCTGTGGAGCAGGACGTTCGCGCAGGCGTGCCAGGTTACGACCAGCTCATTGTTCCACCGAAGGCATCCAAGATCGGTGCACTTTTGCGGCCTCGGCATATCCTATAGACAGACTCCCAGGGGTCGTCTTGGTGCTCGCCGACATATCTTCTCCATTTTCCTCCTTTTCACGCAGCATCATCCTCTCGTATTCCTTTCGGGCGATCCTGAAATACGAGGCCAGGACGGCTACACTTTCGCTGTGCGTGCGACGAGCATGCTGCAGCCGGCGCCGGGCTCTCCTGAGCTCGCGGCGTGCGTCAGTGAGAGCGGCAGTCCACCAGCTCACACGACGTTTGGCCCGCAATTGCTGTCGCCCAAACACAGCGTCGCTCACCTGATGTATTAGGAGCGAAGTGCAGCCACCTGTTCATCAGATGCCATCACGCGAAACTGCTCCAGAGGAAAATCCATCGATGCAGTCCTTAGCTCATCACCGAAACGCCGCCAGTCAGCACTGTGGAGCTTCCACGAGGGCACAGGAGCATAGCTTCAACTGTGCTTGCCGGATCGAGGGTCACAACAACAGTGATGATGTTGTGGTCGCTCAGATCCCACTCGCTTACGCTCCACTCATACGCAGCCCACGTAGTCGCTGAATCACTGACGATAGTGACGTCGATATCGCTCCGCGCCCTGCGATTATCGAACGTGTACACATTGCTGTGGACATTAAGCACGCCGGCTCGACTGCCCTGAACTCCAGTCAGCTAGCAGTTCACCCCGCTGCCTGTTCAAGTAGCCCCGAGAACGCTCGGGGAGCTTACTGAACCACAGGGGGATACTGCGTTCGCGTCAAGGCCATAGATGACGGGCGTGCGGCTGGCCAGCAGCAGCACCGCATCCATGTACAGCATGTACGGCTCCAATTCTGCGTTAAATTGGCAGTATACGGAGGTGAGGAAAATTGAGCCGAAATTTCCCGACACACTCACGCATACGCCATGCTCGGTGATGAGCGAGGAGACAGGCATGCAGACGACCTCCTGGTCGTCTACGATCACAACGGCTTTGTTCCGTTTGTCGGAGAATACTCGCATGCCTGCCGGTAATCCGGTGATCCTTCCTCCACGGTCAACATATGGCTCCTGAGCAACGCGAACTTGACCCCCGAGTCTCTCATCCGGACTCCAAGGTCAATTACGGCAGCTCTACTGCGGCCGCAGTTAGCCTGGATGATTCTAAACATTGTTAGTGTCTAGAAGCCACCCTGGCGAGCACAGCCCGTACACGGACACGCTGCCGAAAGCATACGGTGCTTTGACGGCAGGCCCTTGAAGCTGCAGTTCCTGCAGGACACAGGGTTGCTGCACTTCGAGGCGCGGTGTCCGGCTTGTCCGCATTGCCGGCAGGTCTCCTCCTTCATCCTGCACTGTGCCACACGGTGGTCAAAACTGACACACCTGTGGCAAGCGTACGTCGGCGTGACGGTGTGCCAGCGGAAGGAGAACCATTCAACGTAAATCCTGTCGTGATCCTCCAAGATATCCAGGGCCTTCTGGTCTACCTCCAGCTGGATGTTGACCGTGGGTCCGCTCTCAGCTGTCCATGGCTTCGATGTGATTTTCACCGACTTCTCGAAGACAACCCTGGCCATGCGCCCCAAGAAGTGGTTAGTCCACATCCCGTCCATGAACTGCTTCGCGGTGATGCTGCTGTCCACGTCGCGGACCATCACCCTAGGCTTCGAGGCGGCGTTCTGCTTCACGTCAAGTCCAACTTCCTTGAACTTGGGGTTCGTCACTACCCTGCGTATCTCTCCAGAGGATGGGGTGCGGATGATGGCACCTCCCCGCTTGAGCTCACGCACCTCGTGTACACGTACACCAAGTGCGGGCGCAACCTCCTTACGGACTCGCTCAGCGACTTGCTGGGGAGTCTCCTCAGGGTTGTTGCTCGTCACAATTGCCGACCATGTTTCCGCAACCTTGCGGATGCGGGGTGCGGCAACTGGAGCAGCGGGGGCAGCAGTAGTGGCGGCTAGGGTGACGGCGGGCTGGGGGCGGATCCTCCTCTCGGTCTCCAGCTCCTTCATGGCACCGTACATATCGAGTACCAGCTCCTGGTACTTCGCCGCCAGATCCAGCACGCTGAGCGCAACGGCGTTGGGCACATCTTCAACCAAGATGGCCTTCCTGAGCTTCCTCTCGATGTGCTGCATACGCTGCAGCACAGAGTTGGAGCTCACCTTGGCTTCAGCTCCAGCTGATGCCATGGCGCCGATGGGGACAGCGGCAACGGTGGCGGCGGCGACAGTAGCGGCGGCGGCGGCGGCGGCGGCGGCGGCGGACGTCGATGGCCTCTCCTCGGCAGCGGGTGCAGCAGCAGGGGCAGCAGCGGGGGCAGCAGCGGTGCAGCAGCAGGGCAGCAGCGGGTACAGCAGCGGGTACAGCAACGGCTACAGCAGCGGGTACAGCCGTAGGGCAGCAGCAGCGGCAGCACAGGAGGCGGCGGCTGTAGCTGCGGAATGGCTACCTTGCCAGCGATGATGGCGGCCAGGAGGCGTCGCTGTCTCGCTAGCTTCGTCGCACGCGACAAACTTACGCGGCGGAGAGTCCGGTGGCGGCATCACGAGCGCGTCCGTCATCGCGGCTCGTGCCGATGCACGAGCGCGGCTGCGCTTCTTGCGCCCGCCCGAACGCGCGGAATTCACCGACGCAGCGCTGCTGCTCGCGTCACTCTCCATTTTTTCCACCGTCCTAAAAGTATGTACTACTTTATTTCCGGCAACGCACAAAAGTATGCTGTACAAAAATATGTAGTCCGTTTTGATTGGCTGGCCAATCAGCGCTCAGTAGCGGTGTTTTCTCACCGACGCACTAATACACGCGCGCTACAGAGATCGCTTATCGCGGAAGCGCCGAAATAAGCAAAATTAGCGCGCACGAAAACAATTGTTTTTACAACAACAATGTTGACTCGCGATAAATTCGTTAACGAATAGCCGACAACACAACCGCTCGCTTTGAGCGTCAGACATCAACTGAGTAGATAGGGACAGTAGGAATCTCGTTAATCCATTCATGCGCGTCACTAATTAGATGACGAGGCATTTGGCTACCTTAAGAGAGTCATAGTTACTCCCGCCGTTGACCCGCGCTTACTTGAATTTCTTCACTTTGACATTCAGAGCACTGGGCAGAAATCACATTGTGTCAACACCCGCTAGGGCCATCACAATGCTTTGTTTTAATTAGACAGTCGGATTCCCAAGTCCGTGCCAGTTCTGAATTGATTGTTAATTGATAATCGTTATAATTTAAAAGAACTAATCGGTTGCCCGACTAGTATTCTTAAAAATTTTAGCAAGAAAGTTCCACAATTGGCTACGTAACTAAACTATCCGGGGAACAAGAAACTACCATAAATGATAGAAACTCTATTTACCCAGAACGAGCACATAAACCATGTTATTGTTTCCCAATCAAGCCCGACTATCTCAATCTTCAGAGCCAATCCTTATCCCGAAGTTACGGATCTAATTTGCCGACTTCCTTACCTACATTATTCTATCGACTAGAGACTCTTCACCTTGGAGACCAGCTGCGGATATTGGTACGGCCTGTTGAGAAGTTTGCGTATCCCCACCATAAATTTTCAAGGTCCGAGGAGAAAATATCGACACAACAGTATATGTCATGCTCTTCTAGCCCATCTACCATATCTCTCGCGAAAGACTTCCATGGTAGTACGGCTATAAAACAGAAAAGAAAACTCTTCCGATATCTCTCGACGGCTTCTTTATGGTCGTTCCTGTTGCCAGGATGAGCACGAGGCCCATATTTAATAACAAACGGATACTCAACAGGTTACGGAATTGGAACCGTATTCCTTTCGTTCAAAATTATTCAAGTGTATAAAAATCCGTATTTAGGCATATATATTTTGACTTTTCTTTACTTGAAAATTTTCGGCTTTCGCCTTGAACTTAGGACCGACTAACTCGTGATCAACCACTGTTCACACGAAACCCTTCTCCACTTCAGTCCTCCAAGGTCTCATTCGATTATTTGCTACTACCACCAAGATCTGTACCAATAGCGGCTCCATGCAGGCTTACGCCAAACACTTCTATGCACACCATTGTACTTTCCTACTCACTAAAGTTTCAAAATTTATATTACAAGTAATATAAATCATCTACTTTAGCGGTAATGTATAGGTATACAACTTAAGCGCCATCCATTTTAAGGGCTAGTTGCTTCGGCAGGTGAGTTGTTACACACTCCTTAGCGGATTTCGACTTCCATGATCACCGTCCTGCTGTTTTAAGCAACCAACGCCTTTCATGGTTTCTGTATGAGTTGTTAATTTGGGCACCGTAACATTACGTTTGGTTCATCCCACAGCGCCAGTTCTGCTTACCAAAAGTGGCCCACTGGGCACATTATATCATAACCTTAAACTTCATATCAAGAAAGTTAAGGTTCTTACCCATTTAAAGTTTGAGAATAGGTTAAGATCGTTTCGACCCTAAGGCCTCTAATCATTCGCTTTACCAGATAAGATTATTTTATATAATATTTAAATGCACCAGCTATCCTGAGGGAAACTTCGGAAGGAACCAGCTACTAGATGGTTCGATTGGTCTTTCGCCCCTATACTCAATTCTGACAATCGATTTGCACGTCAGAACTGTTTCGGTCTTCCATCAGGGTTTCCCTGACTTCAACCTGATCAAGTATAGTTCACCATCTTTCGGGTCACAGCATATATGCTCAAGGTACGTTCTAGTTAGAGGAATAAATAATATAAATATCATTATACATAACTATATAGAACGCCCCGGATTGTGTTAATCAACTATAAATAGTTAAAAACTAATCCCATTAATAGTCAAGTTAATTACGCTATTAGGTTTATATCCCAATAACTTGCACATATGTTAGACTCCTTGGTCCGTGTTTCAAGACGGGTCCCGAAGGTATCCTGAATCTTTCGCATTGTTAATCATACAAGTGCATATAATAAACACAATAATCAATGATAATCATGCCATTATATAATTCCGAAAAATTAACGCACTGTAATCTTATAAATCTATCAGCACTTTATCAAAGTTATAACTATTATTTCATGTTAAAATGCAAGCACTCTAATTGAAAAAACAAAATGACATAATTGTATGATAAATTAATATGCTAATAGATTACAATGTCCTTATATGGAAAAAATGCACACTATTATTATAATATTGTTTAAATACTACAATTCTAATGATGAATTTTCCATAACGGATATTCAGGTTCATCGGGCTTAACCTCTAAGCAGTTTCACGTACTATTTAACTCTCTATTCAGAGTTCTTTTCAACTTTCCCTCACGGTACTTGTTTACTATCGGTCTCATGGTTATATTTAGTTTTAGATGGAGTTTACCACCCACTTAGTGCTGCACTATCAAGCAACACGACTCTTTGGAAACACCATCTAATAATCATTAACGTTATACGGGCCTGGCACCCTCTATGGGTAAATGGCCTCATTTAAGAAGGACTTAAATCGTTAATTTCTCATACTAGAATATTGATGTTCCATACACTGCATCTCACATTTGCCATATAGGCAAAGTGACTTAGTGCTGAACTGATTTCTTTTCGCTCGCCGCTACTAAGAAAATCCTTGTTAGTTTCTTTTCCCCCCCTAATTAATATGCTTAAATTCAGGGGTAGTCCCATATGAGTTGAGGTTGTATAAAACAATGTTAATTGAACATATTTTAGTAATTGCTCAATATAATGGATTCTACTAATTTACATGCTTGAAGAACTATAATATATACAACAATTCTTTTTCTCTGCACCATCAATAAGAGGCAATTCTAGATGAAAAAAATATTTTTCTTTTTATGCTAGACTTTCCTCAGTATTATTCGATGTGAATAAAAGAAAAATATATTTCTTCAATTTTCTCATACAAAATATACAATGAGATGTAG
>CAUIUS010000142.1:0-20000 GCA_961210405.1 Drosophila mercatorum | reverse complement strand
AAAAGTTGATAGGGCAGACATTTGAAAGATCTGTCGTCGGTACAAGACCATACGATCTGCATGTTATCTAGAGTTCAACCAATGTAACGATCTTGCGATCGCTTGGTTTTAGCCTAATAAAAGCACACGTTCCAAAAGGTCCGTGTTTTAATTGCATGTATTAGCTCTAGAATTACCACAGTTATCCAAGTAACTGTTAACGATCTAAGGAACCATAACTGATATAATGAGCCTTTTGCGGTTTCACTTTTAATTCGTGTGTACTTAGACATGCATGGCTTAATCTTTGAGACAAGCATATAACTACTGGCAGGATCAACCAGAATAATGTTATTTGTTTTTTTCTCGTATGTATAATAAATATACAAACAAGTTTATTACATTACAAATTTAATTAACATGACAGATTAATATATTTTTGAATAAAATATATATATAAATAGACATGCATTAAACGAATATGGCCATCATTATATGGCAATCATGTTCGTTTCTATTAAAATTTACATTTATTTTTAAACATAACTGTTAATATCTATATAAATTATATATAATTCGTTCAAATATATTTTTTATGATCACTTACTTAATATATATATCACACATTGTTTAATTCCATATTATGGAGCAAACAATTTTATTATGATGACAATTATATTATTTATTTACTTGTATAAATTGATATATATGCAGCAATTTGTACTACATATACGTCAACCAATTTTTCATACATTTAATAAAACATACCATATACAATACAACTAAAGTATATTATACGTGGATATGTTGGGTTGATGACATAATATAATTATACATATTTTTTTTACTAAGAAAAAAACGTATATAACAAAAGTTGACAATATTTTCTCCCGACGCTACTACTTTTACATACATAACACCAAACAATTATGCACTTAAGACTTTCGCCCCGGATCTAACTGAGAATTAACGATAATTGGAAACACATTGAGTTATATATTGAATGTTATATCAATATACCTTGGCAATATTCCGCTAATTATCTTTTGGGTATCGCAGCCAAGTGCTTTAAAGCAACACAATAACGATGTGGGACATATATTATTGAAAACTCGATATTTGAGTATATAACATTATAATTATTATATGCTTACAGCACATAATGTGATGAGCAACCACTGCTCATCATGTAGAGGTTTTTTGACACAATTTCCATAAAGACGATAGTTTTTCCAAAGGCTACCATTCACCTTATATTATCATGTACTAATTTAATAATACAATCGTAAAACTTCATTATTCTTTATCGTATCACATAATTACTCTATGCCGGCAAGACAACACTCCACAATCATATGAATTTTTATCTTTTAAATTTTTTCATATGACTTGCCTTGCGCGACACCACTACCCTATATAGGTTTTTTGACACATTTTCCATAAAGACGATAGTTTTTCCAAAGGCTACCATTCACCTTATATTATCATGTACTAATTTAATAATACAATCGTAAAACTTCATTATTCTTTATCGTATCACATAATTACTCTATGCCGGCAAGACAACACTCCACAATCATATGAATTTTTATCTTTAAATTTTTTCATATGACTTGCCTTGCGCGACACCACTACCCTATATAGGTTTTTTGACACATTTTCCATAAAGACGATAGTTTTTCCAAAGGCTACCATTCACCTTATATTATCATGTACTAATTTAATAATACAATCGTAAAACTTCATTATTCTTTATCGTATCACATAATTACTCTATGCCGGCAAGACAACACTCCACAATCATATGAATTTTTATCTTTAAATTTTTTCATATGACTTGCCTTGCGCGACACCACTACCCTATATAGGTTTTTTGACACATTTTCCATAAAGACGATAGTTTTTCCAAAGGCTACCATTCACCTTATATTATCATGTACTAATTTAATAATACAATCGTAAAACTTCATTATTCTTTATCGTATCACATAATTACTCTATGCCGGCAAGACAACACTCCACAATCATATGAATTTTTATCTTTTAAATTTTTTCATATGACTTGCCTTGCGCGACACCACTACCCTATATAGGTTTTTTGACACATTTTCCATAAAGACGATAGTTTTTCCAAAGGCTACCATTCACCTTATATTATCATGTACTAATTTAATAATACAATCGTAAAACTTCATTATTCTTTATCGTATCACATAATTACTCTATGCCGGCAAGACAACACTCCACAATCATATGAATTTTTATCTTTAAATTTTTTCATATGACTTGCCTTGCGGACACCACTACCCTATATAGGTTTTTTGACACATTTTCCATAAAGACGAAGTTTTTCCAAAGGCTACCATTCACCTTATATTATCATGTACTAATTTAATAATACAATCGTAAAACTTCATTATTCTTTATCGTATCACATAATTACTCTATGCCGGCAAGACAACACTCCACAATCATATGAATTTTTATCTTTTAAATTTTTTCATATGACTTGCCTTGCGCGACACCACTACCCTATATAGGTTTTTTGACACATTTTCCATAAAGACGATAGTTTTTCCAAAGGCTACCATTCACCTTATATTATCATGTACTAATTTAATAATACAATCGTAAACTTCATTATTCTTTATCGTATCACATAATTACTCTATGCCGGCAAGACAACACCCACAATCATATGAATTTTTATCTTTAAATTTTTTCATATGACTTGCCTTGCGCGACACCACTACCCTATATAGGTTTTTTGACACATTTTCCATAAAGACGATAGTTTTTCCAAAGGCTACCATTCACCTTATATTATCATGTACTAATTTAATAATACAATCGTAAAACTTCATTATTCTTTATCGTATCACATAATTACTCTATGCCGGCAAGACAACACTCCACAATCATATGAATTTTTATCTTTTAAATTTTTTCATATGACTTGCCTTGCGCGACACCACTACCCTATATAGGTTTTTTGACACATTTTCCATAAAGACGATAGTTTTTCCAAAGGCTACCATTCACCTTATATTATCATGTACTAATTTAATAATACAATCGTAAAACTTCATTATTCTTTATCGTATCACATAATTACTCTATGCCGGCAAGACAACACTCCACAATCATATGAATTTTTATCTTTAAATTTTTTCATATGACTTGCCTTGCGCGACACCACTACCCTATATAGGTTTTTTGACACATTTTCCATAAAGACGATAGTTTTTCCAAAGGCTACCATTCACCTTATATTATCATGTACTAATTTAATAATACAATCGTAAAACTTCATTATTCTTTATCGTATCACATAATTACTCTATGCCGGCAAGACAACACTCCACAATCATATGAATTTTTATCTTTTAAATTTTTTCATATGACTTGCCTTGCGCGACACCACTACCCTATATAGGTTTTTTGACACATTTTCCATAAAGACGATAGTTTTTCCAAAGGCTACCATTCACCTTATATTATCATGTACTAATTTAATAATACAATCGTAAAACTTCATTATTCTTTATCGTATCACATAATTACTCTATGCCGGCAAGACAACACTCCACAATCATATGAATTTTTATCTTTTAAATTTTTTCATATGACTTGCCTTGCGCGACACCACTACCCTATATAGGTTTTTTGACACATTTTCCATAAAGACGATAGTTTTTCCAAAGGCTACCATTCACCTTATATTATCATGTACTAATTTAATAATACAATCGTAAAACTTCATTATTCTTTATCGTATCACATAATTACTCTATGCCGGCAAGACAACACTCCACAATCATATGAATTTTTATCTTTTAAATTTTTTCATATGACTTGCCTTGCGCGACACCACTACCCTATATAGGTTTTTTGACACATTTTCCATAAAGACGATAGTTTTTCCAAAGGCTACCATTCACCTTATATTATCATGTACTAATTTAATAATACAATCGTAAAACTTCATTATTCTTTATCGTATCACATAATTACTCTATGCCGGCAAGACAACACTCCACAATCATATGAATTTTTATCTTTTAAATTTTTTCATATGACTTGCCTTGCGCGACACCACTACCCTATATAGGTTTTTTGACACATTTTCCATAAAGACGATAGTTTTTCCAAAGGCTACCATTCACCTTATATTATCATGTACTAATTTAATAATACAATCGTAAAACTTCATTATTCTTTATCGTATCACATAATTACTCTATGCCGGCAAGACAACACTCCACAATCATATGAATTTTTATCTTTTAAATTTTTTCATATGACTTGCCTTGCGCGACACCACTACCCTATATAGGTTTTTTGACACATTTTCCATAAAGACGATAGTTTTTCCAAAGGCTACCATTCACCTTATATTATCATGTACTAATTTAATAATACAATCGTAAAACTTCATTATTCTTTATCGTATCACATAATTACTTATGCCGGCAAGACAACACTCCACAATCATATGAATTTTTATCTTTTAAATTTTTTCATATGACTTGCCTTGCGCGACACCACTACCCATATAGGTTTTTTGACACATTTTCCATAAAGACGATAGTTTTTCCAAAGGCTACCATTCACCTTATATTATCATGTACTAATTTAATAATACAATCGTAAAACTTCATTATTCTTTATCGTATCACATAATTACTCTATGCCGGCAAGACAACACTCCACAATCATATGAATTTTTATCTTTAAATTTTTTCATATGACTTGCCTTGCGCGACACCACTACCCTATATAGGTTTTTTGACACATTTTCCATAAAGACGATAGTTTTTCCAAAGGCTACCATTCACCTTATATTATCATGTACTAATTTAATAATACAATCGTAAAACTTCATTATTCTTTATCGTATCACATAATTACTCTATGCCGGCAAGACAACACTCCACAATCATATGAATTTTTAACTTTAAAATTTTTTCATATGACTTGCCTTGCGCGACACCACTACCCTATATAGGTTTTTTGACACAAATTCCGTAAAACCATCATTTTTTCCAAAGGCTGCCAAAGTTCCCTGATATTTTAAAATATCCTCAATTTCATGTTCTCTCCATATATAAGTGAATTTTCAGAACTTGTATATTTTAAAATTTTATAAGTCAATTTAATATTCTCATTAGATTTGGCACCAAAGTTCCTCAATTTCATGTTCTCTCCATATATAATTGTATTTTAAGAACTTGTATATTATAAAGTTTTACAAGTCAATTTAATATTCTCATTAGATATAGATTTGGCACCAAATTTCCAAATCATGTTCCTGTATGTTTTCAATTATCCTCAATTTCATGTTCTCTCCATATATAATTGTATTTTAAGAACTTGTATATTATAAAGTTTTACAAGTCAATTTAATATTCTCATTAGATATAGATTTGGCACCAAATTTCCAAATCATGTTCCCGTGTATGTTTTCAATTATCCTCAATTTCATGTTCTCTCCATATATAATTGTATTTTAAGAACTTGTATATTATAAAGTTTTACAAGTCAATTTAATATTCTCATTAGATATAGATTTGGCACCAAATTTCCAAATCATGTTCCCGTGTATGTTTTCAATTATCCTCAATTTCATGTTCTCTCCATATATAATTGTATTTAAAGTATTTGTGTATTTTGAACTTTCAGAAGTCAATTTAATATTCTCATCAGGCATATATTTGGCACCAAATTTCCAAATTATGTTCTCGTATTTCTTTATTTTCGTTTTCTTTTCTTTTCTTTTTCTTTTTCAATTCAATTTCATATTCTCTCCATATATAATTGAATTCTAAGTACTTGTATATTTTGAATTTTTCTAAGTCTATAATATAATATTCTCATCATATAATTTTTCATCAGATGTAGATTTGGCACCAAAGTTTTAAATTTTGTTCCATATTTTTTCAATTATCCTCAATTTCATGTTCTCTCCATATATAATTGTTTTTGAAGTACTTGTATATTTTGAAGTGCTATAAGTCAATTTCATGTTCTCATAAGATAGGTGTGGCACCATATCTGTATTTCGTTCAGAGTTCTTTCCATCGATTTCAAGTACTCGTATATTTTGAATTCTCCAAATCAATTTCATGTTCACACCACAACACACAATTAACACCGAAGTCAAATCTAAAGATATATCCAAATGTATACTTTTGTGTTGTCTGCATGAACATTTACATTACATCACATTTATATATATGTGTATTCTTTATATCATTTCAAATTCTAAAATTTGTAAAAATTTTATATATTTATTTGAGTTGTCACCATCAACTTCCATTTTTATGTATATATTCTTGTATATTCTGACATATATATATATATAGAATTCGTTTAATCTATTGTATTTTATTTAGATATATATTATCATATATTCTTGTTTTCTGACATATGTTTTTATATTTATTATATATAATATATATATATGTAAATATTATTTTTGTATATTGACATATACATTGAGTTCGCTTAGTCTGTTTATTGTTTGCATACTTTAATTTCTTTATCAAAACACATGTGAATATTATTGAACGTAGCATACACATATATAACACATACACACACATCAATATTAGCAATCAATTAAATTGACACTAAATTTCAATGTATACACATATATATATATAGATATATACCATCATATCCAAGTAATTCACATTATTGATTTATTTGAATTGGTTTCGAATCATATCAAGCAAAGGATAAGTTTCAGTGGATCGCAGTATGGCAGCTGCTCAACCACTTACAACACCTTGCCTGTTACAAAAGTCGTTTACAATTGATTCCAGGCTTTGTCATTGTATTAAATAATGTTTTAAAATATAACTAGCGCGGCATCAGGTGATCGAAGATCCTCCCAATTTACTATGTTATAAATAACATTGGCATCACATCCATTGTCGTTCATAAAATAAATTATAAACTTTTAATGGTTTAGAAGCCATACAATGCAAATTGCCCCTTATTTATCATTGCAGTCCAGCACGGATACGACCTTAGAGGCGTTCAGGCATAATCCAACGGACGTAGCGTCATACCACTGTTCGCTCGAACAAGTATTGTGCCATTGGTCCGTACCTGCGGTTCCTCTCGTACTACGCAGGAATGCTGTCGCAACAACGTTTTGTCATTAGTAGGGTAAAACTAACCTGTCTCACGACGGTCTAAACCCAGCTCACGTTCCCTTGCATGGGTGAACAATCCAACGCTTGGTGAATTTTGCTTCACAATGATAGGAAGAGCCGACATCGAAGGATCAAAAAGCGACGTCGCTATGAACGCTTGGCCGCCACAAGCCAGTTATCCCTATGGTAACTTTTCTGACACCTCTTGTTAAAAACTCTTTAAACCAAAAGGATCGATAGGCCGAGCTTTTGCTGTCCCTGTGTGTACTGAACACCGAGATCAAGTCAGCATTTGCCCTTTGCTCTATGTGTGGTTTCTGTCCGCACTGAGCTGGCCTTGGGACACCTCCGTTATTATTTGAGAGATGTACTGCCCCAGTCAAACTCCCTACCTGGCAATGTCCTTGAATTGGATCATACCTGAGTAATTGGAGTTATACCAAATTATTAAATCAAAAACACATAAATGCATTTTATCATTAAAGAATTTGTTTGCGATTATATAACAAACTCGTGATACTTTGATCAAGAAGCTTGCATCAAAACCCAATACCATAAGACATAATAAATATATCCGTATAATGGCTAGGAAATGATACACGTTCCACTTAATCAAGTAAGTAAGGAAACAATAAGAGTAGTGGTATTTCATTGACGATACCAAACCGAAGCTTAATATCTCCCACTTATTCTACACCTCTATGTCTCCTTACACTGCCAGATTAGAGTCAAGCTCAAGGGTCTTCTTTCCCGCTAATTATTCCAAGCCCGTTCCCTTGGCTGTGGTTTCGCTAGATAGTAGATAGGACAGAAATCTTTAGTTTTGTTTAACGTGGCGTGTACCCCTAAGAAGGGGTTTACAACCACGGTACTCGTTTGTGCCACATATGTGACACATAGTACAGCGGGTGAATTCAATGCGTCCACCAACGCCCCTGAAAGAAATCTTTCAAGTACCAGTTCGAACATATGCTGTCGGGCATATAGTTCCCTCTTTGGTCAGGGGCGAGGCCCATCTTAACCTCTGCTGGCTACGGGTACAGCATCCGGCCGTGATTCAACGCTACGTTGAACCATGACAGTTTTTACACCACAGCCACCACGAAACTCCCACAAAAGGGGGCCAACTCATTGGGCCGGCCTTGGCCACCGGCCCATCCCGTGGTTCAAATTAACAGCTTTGATCGGCTGGTCGCAGTATAAGCTGCTTCCCAATTAGGTTTCCGACAACCAGGAGCTGGGTAGCACCTCCGACTACCTCCGAAAAGGGGTAACCTCCCAAATTAAGGCTTTGGTCACCTTTCGACTCACTCCATAAAGAAGAAAGTCTTCCAAATTAAGGCTTTGGTGGCCTTTCGACTCATCACAAGGATGAGTCTCCCAAACTTAAGGTACTTTGGTCCGACCTTCGACTCACTCCATAAAGAAGAAAGTCTTCCAAATTAAGGCTTTGGTGAGCCTTTCGACTCATCACAAGGATGAAGTCTCCCAAACTTAAGGTACTTTGGTTCGACCTTCGACTCTCTCCATAAAGAAGAAGGTCTTCCAAATTGAGGCTTTGGTGAGCCTTTCGACTCATCGCAAGGATGAGTCTCCCAAACTAAGGACTTTGGTTCGACCTTCGACTCTCTCCATAAAGAAGGAGTCTGCCAAATTGAGGCTTTGGTAAGCCTTTCGGCTCATCACAAGGATGAGCCTCCCAGATTTAAAGGACTTTGGTCGGACCTTCGACTTTCTTGTAAAGAGAGTCTTCCAATTTGAGGTATTGGTGTAACCTTCGTGGCAGTTGCCACTCCCAGTTTTGACTAACGTCAGTCCGGTACTGGTCGACCAGGTCTCCTGCGTCCTCCTGGATCATCAGCATGCGTCGCCTGCTGAAGACTATGTGCGCATAGTCATCAAGCAGTTGCATGCTCGTCACCGCCTGAGTGAATATAAGTTCACCGGATTCATCCTGCTGGATTCTAAGCCTTTCCAGGTCCCGCACGTCCGCATAGAGTGGGCAGGCACATAGAACGTGCCGCCAGTCCTCTATGGGGTTGCCACATAGACATCCAGCAGTCTCGCTAAGACCACGCTCATGCAGAAAGCGTTCAACGAGCCATGGCCAGTTATGAAATAACTGCCATGCATCGTGAACTTGAAGTCGGGGCGGCTGAAGACGTAGCTAACATCCGGGATGAACTTATGCGTAACACGGCCGTGTTCGCTGTCATCCCACCGGAGCTGCCATTCGCGCAAAATGCGCTCGTCCAGCATGGCTCTCCTCGTCCTGCGATCAAGGGTGGAAACGTCTTGATCGTAGAGCCAATCGCCTTCTACCATGGGGTAGTTCCGCTTCAACTTAAACTGCATAGCGGTGCGCATTGCAACTAGGTCCAGCGGTGGAGCTCCAGCTAGCACTTCAAGGGCATCTGTAGATACCGTTCGGCACGTGGGCAAACATCCTAAAAGGATGCGCCGATGGCAGGACTTGAGCGCCCTCCTGGCCCCGACTAGTCTCATCGCCATCTTGTACCATACCGAGGCACCAAATAGTGCACAAGGCACCATGAGTCCGGCATATATCCTTCGCCGTGCTTGCGGACTGAGTCCCCAGTCGACGCGTAGCACACGGGTCAGGGCTCCGACGACTCCAGTTAGCCGATCACGTATATACGTGATATGCGGGAGAAAACTCAACCGCTCGCCAACTGTGATGCCAAGGTAACGATATTGCGTCACATACCGTAAGTTTGCTCCTGCAAAGCTTACGGCGGGCGGTCTGCCAGCTGACAGTTTGCCCTTAGGAGCATCGTCACAGTCTTCGTTGCCGAGACTGAGACGCCTACCTCAATGCCCCATCCTCCAACTATCTCCATAAGTTGGGCGCCTTTGAGCTCCAGTTGGGATCTGGATTCTCCATCGATGAGCAGCATAAGATCGTCAGCATATGCACTGATCGTGCAGTGCGTTTCCAGGCGATGCAAGAGGACATCCATTAATATGTTCCAAATAAATGGACCACTAATGGACCCTGCGGGCAGCCACGGGTTACATCTACGTTGACTTCGCCGAAGCTGCTGACGATGCTGGCTTTTCGGTCCGAAAAGAAGCTGCGCCAGATCCCAACTTCCCTGCATCCAAGATCCGATAGTCGGCGTAATGCTGCGTCCCATTCGACGTGGTCGAAAGCTCCTCTGAAGTCAATGAAGACTCGAGCACGTATCTAGCCGGGCTGGCTTCAATACTGCTCACAACATGACTCCAGGCATCCTCGACGTAGTTCCGGGACGAAAGCCGAATTGCCATCGACTTTCGTCCGTGAGCACCTCCTTTATACGGTTCACCATAACTCCTCCAGCACTTTGCCTAAGACAGGCAGCAGGCAGATGCCCCGATAGGACGCTGGATCGCTCCTGTCCTTGTCGGGGCCTTTGAGGAGCGCAACCACACGTGGGCGCTTCCACTCAGTGGGGAAATACCCATCTGCCAGACAACGGGAGTACATCGTTGTCATGTGCTCCGGGATGGCGCGCCAAACCGCTTTGACCATGCCCCCAGTGATGCCATCTAAACCAGGTGAGCGTCTGCTCCGAACCTTGGCGATGCATGTCTCGACCTCAATCGGGTCGAGTACTGGGGCACTTCTGGTGGAACAAGAACGTCCACTGGCCTCTCCGCAGCAGGGAAAAGCTGTGGAGCAGGACGTTCGCGCAGGCGTGCCAGGTTACGACCAGCTCATTGTTCCACCGAAGGCATCCAAGATCGGTGCACTTCTTGCGGCCTCGGCATATCCTATAGACAGACCCCCAGGGGTCGTCTTGGTGCTCGCCGACATATCTTCTCCAATTTTCCTCCTTTTCACGCAGCATCATCCTCTCGTATTCCTTTCGGGCGATCCTGAAATACGAGGCCAGGACGGCTACACTTTCGCTGTGCGTGCGACGAGCATGCTGCAGCCGGCGCCGGGCTCTCCTGAGCTCGCGGCGTGCGTCAGTGAGAGCGGCAGTCCACCAGCTCACACGACGTTTGGCCCGCAATTGCTGTCGCCCAAACACAGCGTCGCTCACCTGATGTATTAGGGAGCGAAGTGCAGCCACCTGTTCATCAGATGCCATCACGCGAAACTGCTCCAGAGGAAAATCCATCGATGCAGTCCTTAGCTCATCACCGAAACGCCGCCAGACAACACCCACAATCATATGAATTTTTATCTAATTACCATGCCGGCAAGACAAAACAATCATATGAATTTTTATCTTTAAATTTTTTCTATGACTTGCCTTGGCGACACCACTACCCTATAGGTTTTAAATTCATAAAGACGATATTTTTCCAAGCTACCATTCACCTATATTATCATGTACTAATTAAAATACAATCGTAAAACTTCATTATTCTTTATCGTATCATAATTACTCTATGCCGGCAAGAAACACCACAATCATATGAATTTTATCTTTAAATTTTTTCATATGACTTGCCTTGGCGACACCATACCCTATATAGGTTTTTTGAACATTTTCCATAAAGACGATAGTTTTTCCAAAGCTACCATTCACCTTATATTATCATGTACTAATTTAATAATACAATCGTAAAACTTCATTATTCTTTATCGTATCACATAATTATCATGCCGGCAAGACAACACCACAATCATATGAATTTTTATCTTTAAATTTTTTCATGACTTGCCTTGCGACACCATACCCTATATAGTTTTTTTTGACACATTTTCCATAAAGATAGTTTTTCCAAAGGCTACCATTCACCTTATATTATCATGTACTAATTTAATAATACAATCGTAAAACTTCATTATTCTTTATCGTATCACATAATTACTCTATGCCGGCAAGACAACACTCCACAATCATATGAATTTTTATCTTTTAAATTTTTTCATATGACTTGCCTTGCGCGACACCACTACCCTATATAGGTTTTTTGACACATTTTCCAGGGGGGGGGGGGGGGGGGGGGGGGGGGGGGGGGGGGGGGGGGGGGGGGGGGGGGGGGGGGGGGGGGGGGGGGGGGGGGGGGGGGGGGGGGGGGGGGGGGGGGGGGGGGGGGGGGGGGGGGGGGGTACTAATTTAATAATACAATCGTAAAACTTCATTATTCTTTATCGTATCACATAATTACTCTATGCCGGCAAGACAACACTCCACAATCATATGAATTTTTATTTTTTAAATTTTTTCATATGACTTGCCTTGCGCGACACCACTACCCTATATAGGTTTTTTGACACATTTTCCATAAAGACGATAGTTTTTCCAAAGGCTACCATTCACCTTATATTATCATGTACTAATTTAATAATACAATCGTAAAACTTCATTATTCTTTATCGTATCACATAATTACTCTATGCCGGCAAGACAACACTCCACAATCATATGAATTTTTATCTTTAAATTTTTTCATATGACTTGCCTTGCGCGACACCACTACCCTATATAGGTTTTTTGACACATTTTCCATAAAGACGATAGTTTTTCCAAAGGCTACCATTCACCTTATATTATCATGTACTAATTTAATAATACAATCGTAAAACTTCATTATTCTTTATCGTATCACATAATTATTTCTATGCCGGCAAGACAACACTCCACAATCATATGAATTTTTATCTTTTAAATTTTTTCATATGACTTGCCTTGCGCGACACCACTACCCTATATAGGTTTTTTGACACTTTTTCCCAAAAAAAAAAAAGGGGGTACTAATTTAATAATACAATCGTAAACTTCATTATTCTTTATCGTATCACATATACTCTATGCCGGCAAGACAACACTCCACAATCATATGAATTTTTATCTTTAAATTTTTTCATATGACTTGCCTTGCGCGACACCACTACCCTATATAGGTTTTTGACACATTTTCCATAAAGACGATAGTTTTTCCAAAGGCTACCATTCACCTTATATTATCATGTACTAATTTAATAATACAATCGTAAACTTCATTATTCTTTATCGTATCACATAATTACTCTATGCCGGCAAGACAACACCACAATCATATGAATTTTTATCTTTTAAATTTTTTCATATGACTTGCCTTGCGCGACACCACTACCCATATAGGTTTTTTGACACATTTTCCATAAAGACGATAGTTTTTCCAAAGGCTACCATTCACCTTATATTATCATGTACTAATTTAATAATACAATCGTAAAACTTCATTATTCTTTATCGTATCACATAATTACTCTATGCCGGCAAGACAACACTCCACAATCATATGAATTTTTATCTTTAAATTTTTTCATATGACTTGCCTTGCGCGACACCACTACCCTATATAGGTTTTTTGACACATTTTCCATAAAGACGATAGTTTTTCCAAAGGCTACCATTCACCTTATATTATCATGTACTAATTTAATAATACAATCGAAAACTTCATTATTCTTTATCGTATCACATAATTACTCTATGCCGGCAAGACAACACTCCACAATCATATGAATTTTTATCTTTAAATTTTTTCATATGACTTGCCTTGCGCGACACCACTACCCTATATAGGTTTTTTGACACATTTTCCATACATGTAAATTATAATACAATCGAAATTCATTATTCTTTATCGTATCAAAATTACTCTATCGGCAAGAACACTCCACATAATAATTTTTATCTTTTAAATTTTTTCATATGACTTGCCTTGGACACATTATATAGGTTTGACATTTTCCAAAAGACGATAGTTTTTCCAGGTACTACTTTTATTATCATTTACTTTAATAATACGTAAACTTCATTATTCTTATCGTATCACTAATTATCTTATCCGTCAAGACAATATCCACAACAAGAATTTTATCTTAATTTTTTCATATACTTGCTTGCCGACACCACTACCCTATATAGTTTTAACTTTCCATAAGACAATTTTTCCAAAGGACCATTCCTTAATTATCATGTACTAATTTAATAATCAATAAAACTTATTTTTTTATCGTATCAATATATTATGCCGAAGAACACACAATCATATGAATTTTTATCTTTTTAAATTTTTCATATGACTTGCCTTGCGGACACACTACCCTATATAGGTTTTTTGACACTTTTCCATAAAGACGATAGTTTTTCCAAGGCTCCATTCACCTTTATATATATGTACTATTTAATAATACAATCGTAAAACTTCATTATTCTTTATCGTATCACATAATTACTCTATGCCGAATATAATTTAAAAACAATCGTAAAACTTCATTATTCTTTATCGTATCAATTACCATGCCGGAAAAACATACAATCATATGAATTATCTTAAATTTTCATATGACTTGCTGGACACCACTACCCATATAGTTTGACATTTTCCATAAAGACGATATTTCAGCACCATTCACTTATATTATCATGTATAATTTAATAATACAATCAACTTCATTATTCTTTATCGTATCACATATTATTGCGGCAAGAAACACTCCAATCATAGAATTTTTATCTTTAAATTTTTTCATAGACTTGCCTTGCGCGACACTACCCTATAGGTTTTTGACACATTTTCCATAAAGACGATAGTTTCAGTACCATTCACCTTATATTATCATGTACTAATTTAATAATACAATCGTAAAACTTCATTATTCTTTATCGTATCACATAATTACTCTATGCCGGCAAGACAACACTCACAATCATATGAATTTTTATCTTTTAAATTTTTTCATATGACTTGCCTTGCGCGACACCACTACCCTATATAGGTTTTTTGACACATTTTCCATAAAGACGATAGTTTTTCCAAAGGCTACCATTCACCTTTATATTATCATGTACTAATTTAATAATACAATCGTAAAACTTCATTATTCTTTATCGTATCACATAATTACTCTATGCCGGCAAGACAACACTCCACAATCATATGAATTTTTATCTTTAAATTTTTTCATATGACTTTAAGAGAATTTTCAAAGGCTACCATTCACTATATTCATGTACTAATTTATAATACAATCTAAACTTATTATTTTTATCTATCCATAATACTATCCGGCAAGCAACATCCACAATCATATGAATTTTATCTTTAAATTTTTCATATGACTTCCTTCGGACACCATACCCTATATAGGTTTTGACACATTTTCCATAAAGACGATATTTTTCCAAAGGCTCCATTCACCTATATTATCTTTATAATTTAATAATACAATCTAAAACTTCATTATTCTTTATCGTATCACATAATTATCATGCCGGCAAGACAACACTCAAATCATATGAATTTTTATCTTTAAATTTTTCATATGCTGCTGCGCGACACCACATCTATAGGTTTTTTGAACTTTTCATAAAGACGATAGTTTTTCCAAAGGCTACCATTCACCTTATATTATCATGTACTAATTTAATAATACAATCGTAAAACTTCATTATTCTTTATCGTATCACATAATTATTTCATGCCGGCAAGACAACACCCACAATCATATGAATTTTTATCTTTTAAATTTTTTCATATGACTTGCCTTGCGCGACACCACTACCATATAGGTTTTTTGACACATTTTCCATAAAGACGATAGTTTTTCCAAAGGCTACCATTCACTTATATCATATTTCAATAAAATTCATTTTTATTACTAATTATCAAGAAACCAATATATTTATTTAATTTTTAAGACTCGCACATACTATAGTTTAACTTTCCATAAACATAGTTTCCAAAGTCCATTACCTATATTTCATACTAATTATAATACATACTATTATTTTTATCGTACCATATTCTATCGCAGAAAACTACAACATAATTTTTCTTTAAATTTTTCATATGACTTGCCTTGCGCGACACCACTACCTATATAGGTTTTTGACATTTTCATAAAACGATAGTTTTTCCAAAGGCCTACCTATATCCCCAAAAAAAACTTCATATCTTATCGTATCACATAATTCTCATGCCGGCAAGAAACACCCACAATCATATGAATTTATCTTTTAAATTTTTTTCATATGATTGCCTTGGCGACACACTACCCATATAGGTTTTTTGAACATTTTCCATAAAGACATAGTTTTTCCAAAGGTACATTCACCTTATATTATCATGTACTAATTTAATAATACAACAAACTTCATTATTCTTTATCGTATCACATAATTATCATGCCGGAAGACAACACCCACAATCATATGAATTTTATTTAAATTTCATATGACTTGCCTTGCGCGACACACTACCCATATAGGTTTTGACACATTTTCCATAAAGACGATAGTTTTTCCAAAGGCTACCATTCACCTTATATTATCATGTACTAATTTAATAATACAATCGTAAAACTTCATTATTCTTTATCGTATCACATAATTACTCTATGCCGGCAAGACAACACCCACAATCATGAATTTTATCTTAAATTATTATCTTGCACATCTATGGTTACATTCAGAATATTTAAGTCATTATTATACATATAATATATCAAAACTTCATATGAATTTTTATCTTTAAATTTTTTCATATGACTTGCTTGCGCGACACCACTACCTATTTATTTTAACATTTTCATAAAGACGATATTTCCAAAGGCTACCATTCACCTTTATATTATCATGTACTAATAATATACAAACTAAACTTCATTATTTTTATCGTATCACATAATTACTATATCCAAGATAATACTCAATTATCATATGAATTTTATCTTTCAAATTTTTATCATATGAATTTTACTTTGAAATTTTTTCATATATTTTTTGACACATTTTCCATATAGTTTTTCACATTTTCCATAAACATAGTTTTTTCAAAGGTACATTACCTTAATGTAATTATATTTAATAATCAATCAAATCATTATTCAATACATACTCATAATCTATGAATCTACTTAAATTTCATATGAATTTTGATCTAAATTTTTCATATGACTTGCTTTGCGACACATACCCATATAGGTTTTTTTACACATTTTCCATAAAGACGATAGTTTTTCCAAATTACTTCACTTATATTATCATTATAATTAATAATACAATCGTAAAACTTCATTATTCTTTATCGTATCACATAATTACTCTATCCGGCAAGACAACACTCCACAAATATATTTTTATCTTTAAATTTTTTCATATGACTTGCCTTGCGCGACCTACCATATTTATTAGTTTTTTGAACATTTTCCATAAAGACATAGTTTTTCAAAGGCTACCATTCATTAATTATCATTACTAATTTAATAATACAATCTAAACTTCATTATTCTTTATCTATCCAAATTACTCTATGCCGGCAAAAAATCACTATAATTTTATTTATTTTTAAATTTTTCCAACACTACTTTAGGTTTCTACTACCATATTCATAGATATTTTCCAAAGTACTTCATTTTTATATGGCTACCATTACTTATATTAAACTTATAATATAATCGTATACTTCAATTTCTTTATGCTGCAAGATAACACCACAATCATGAATTTATCTTAAATTTTTCATAAATTTTCTCTCCGACACCACTACCTATATAGGTTTTTTGACACATTTTCCATAAAGACGATAGTTTTTCCAAAGGCTACCATTCACCTTATATTATCATGTACTAATTTAATAAATCTAAAACTCATTATTCTTTATCGTATCACATAATTACTATGCCGGCAAGACAACACTCCACAATCATATGAATTTTTATCTTTTAAATTTTTTCATATGACTTGCCTTCCGACACCACTACCCATATAGGTTTTTTGACATTTTCCATAAAGACGATAGTTTTTCCAAAGGCTACCATTCACCTAATTCGTACAATTAATAATACAATCAACTTATTATCTTTATCGTATCAATATACTAGCGGAGAAAACCCACAATCATATAATTATCTTAAATTTTCATATGACTCCTTGGGACACCACACCTATAGGTTTTGAACATTTTCCATAAAGACGATAGTTTCAAAGGCTACCATTCACCTATATTATCATGTACTAATTTAATAATACATCGTAACTTCACTTTATCGTATCACAATTACTCGCCGGAAGACAACACCCACAATCAGAATTTTATCTTTAAATTTTTTCATATGACTTGCTTGCGCGACAATACCTATAGGTTTTTACATAAAGACGATAGTTTTCCAAGGCTACCATTCACTTATTATCATGTACTAATTTAATAATACAACGTAACCATTATTTTTATCGTATCATAATTATGCCGGCAAGAAACATCACAATCATATGAATTTTTATTTTAAATTTTCATGATGCCTGCGACACCACACCATAGGTTTTTGACATTTTCTAAAGCATGTTTTTCCAAAGGCTACCATTTTTTTTTTTTTTTTTTTTTTTTTTTTTTTTTTTTTTTTTTTTTTTTTTTTTTTTTTTTTTTTTTTTTTTTTTTTTTTTTTTTTTTTTTTTTTTTTTTTTTTTTTTTTTTTTTTTTTTTTTTTTTTTTTTTTTTTTTTTTTTTTTTTTTTTTTTTTTTTTTTTTTTTTTTTTTTTTTTTTTTTTTTTTTTTTTTTTTTTTTTTTTTTTTTTTTTTTTTTTTTTTTTTTTTTTTTTTTTTTTTTTTTTTTTTTTTTTTTTTTTTTTTTTTTTTTTTTTTTTTTTTTTTTTTTTTTTTTTTTTTTTTTTTTTTTTTTTTTTTTTTTTTTTTTTTTTTTTTTTTTTTTTTTTTTTTTTTTTTTTTTTTTTTTTTTTTTTTTTTTTTTTTTTTTTTTTTTTTTTTTTTTTTTTTTTTTTTTTTTTTTTTTTTTTTTTTTTTTTTTTTTTTTTTTTTTTTTTTTTTTTTTTTTTTTTTTTTTTTTTTTTTTTTTTTTTTTTTTTTTTTTTTTTTTTTTTTTTTTTTTTTTTTTTTTTTTTTTTTTTTTTTTTTTTTTTTTTTTTTTTTTGACACATCCATAAGGTTGTTTCCAAGCTACATACATCATATTTTATACAATATCTACTCATATTTACGTCAATACTCACAAATATTTTTTTTATTTAAACTCTGTTACATATAGGTTTTTTACTATAAAATATTTCAGCAACAAACATTAATTTATCAACATATTACGTCAAATACTCTCAAATTAATTATTTATTTTAATCTTGCTTGACATCTAAATTCCAACTCACCTATTATATTAATAATAATAACTATTATTCTTTATCGTATCATAATTATCTATGCGCAGACAACACTCAATCATATGAATTTATCTTTAAATTTTTTCATATACTTCCTTGGCGACACCCACCATATAGGTTTTTTGACACATTTTCCATAAACGATAGTTTTTCCAAAGGCTACCATTCCTATATTATCATGTACTAATTTAATATACATCGTAAAACTCATTATTCTTTTCGTATCACATACCTATGCTAAACACTCTAAATCAATGAATTTTTATCTTTTAAATTTTTTCATATGACTTGCCTTGCCGCACCACTACTCCATATAGGATTTTTTGACTTTTTAAAGACGATATTTTTCCAAAGGCTACCATTCACCTTATATTATCATGTACTAATTTAATAATAAATCTAAAACTTCATTATTTTTATTATCACTAATTACTTATGCCGGAAGACAACTCCACAATCATATGAATTTTATCTTTAATTTTTATATGACTTTGCCTGGCGACACCCACCTATATTATTTAATTTTAATTTCTAAGACATGTTTTCAGCACCATTCCTATATATTATTATTACATTTAAAAATGTAAACTTTTATTCTTATCTACCATATTTCTAATTCTAAAATACCAATCTAAATTTTATTTTAAATTTTTCATAATACTCCTTCGCAAACACACCCTATATTATTTTTACTTTTCAATATTCATATATTCCTATGCACCATCACTTATATTAT
>CAUIUS010000141.1:0-41984 GCA_961210405.1 Drosophila mercatorum | reverse complement strand
GCCCCCTTTTTATGAAAGGTTAATATTTTTTTTATCTAATTTTGATTTTTTTTTAATTTTTTGGATAGACCCCAACTTTCCCCAAATATTTAAATTGAGGTTAGTTTTAAAGCCAGCAAATGAATGGGTTTACTTTTTTAAAAAAGGGAAAAAAATATAATAAAATATGATGAACATAAGCTGAAAATTTCATTCAAACCCATTAAACCATTTTAGTGTACATGTTTCCAATAGATGGCGCTATGATTTGAAATTATCAGATGTTCAATAAATTGAAACAAGGATGGCACCATTCTATCGAACCATAGACGCCGCTATTGCTAAACAATTGAAAATGAATTGAATATAGTTTTCTGTGCGATTAGAAAAAATGCTAATTATCGTATTTTAAAAACGCAGATAGCGCGGGGTTTAGGGTACCCCCTAGTCGGGACCCCCGACTAGAGTTTTTTTACTTGTTAATTGTTTGTTTCGTTTTTTTTTATTTTGTATATGCGCCTGTCGTGTTTCCCGTCTCAGCTGCTTTAGCTCCTTAGCAGTTTTAAAAAGTTGCAGTTTGGGCCCGGGGTTTTTTGTAGACAGGACATCCCTTATAGCTACTAATATGCTCGCCACCGCAATTAGCGAAAGGGGACACCGTCTAGATTTAGTGCAGGCGGTCGAAGCGTGTTTTTCGCCACTTCATACATCTAAATTGCCGCCTACAATAGTTATTCGTGCCCCAAATACGTACGGGATATCGATCGGCTTAGCCATCCCCCGCCCCCACTGCCTGTCCGCTTAGCTCTGTGAGCTCCAGGATGGGGTATGGCTGCCATCCTTTTTGGGCGAACCCACCTCGAACACTTTCCCGGGCTTCCCCGTGAAACTTTTTTTACTTTTTTAACGAACGTATCTCTTTCCCCGAGTTTATTAGCCGCGCCTTAACCATTCACGGGGGGTAGAGTGGTGAAGGGCAATACACCCTATCCCCCTCTGGCTCCCTGTTGGGTGTATGAAAGGGGGTCCTTTTATTTAAAGCCCATGATGGCCTCGGTTTGCATATTATCGCTTTCCCTATACCAGACCATCGGGGCTTTTTTTGTGATTTTTTTCCCCAACTGCTGGATTGCTTTGCAGCTTATCCAGCAGTGGTATTTTTGCGGCAGGGGTGGCAGAAAAAAAAAGGCACTTTATTTTTAACTTTAATTTTTTTTGTTTTTTTTTTGCGGTGCTGTTGCTGCTCTTCAGGGGGCACTAACCATTTGCGCTCAATTTTTTGCGTTGTTGTTGCTCTGGCGCTGTTGTTTTTGGGCGCGCTCCCTCTGGCCGTTTTTGTTGCTGCTGCTGCTGTAGCTGTAGCTGCGGGCTGCCGCCCTGTTTGGGCTCTCATCTGCAGCCTCTTGGCGTGCTTTTGTTTGGGGTTTTTTGGGGAATGGCGAGCCCGGGTCAGAAAGATTTTCCCTGGGACTCGTTTTTTTTCGCCCCCCTTCAATGGCGATTGCCATGAAGCGGGGTTTCTGAAGCGCCATTGATTGTGGCAGTTCTGGGAAAATGGTGGCACCTTGGAAAACCACCTTTTTTATTCCCAGATGTATTTAAATTTAAGTTAGAATTTAAATTAATGCTACTCGTTGCCATAATTGGCATTGGTTGCGCTTACGTCGATTTGTAGTTGTTTTTGTGTTTGTATCGTATTAGTGATCATTGGAGCGCGTTCGTCATTACTTTTTTCTTTGGTATTTGTTTGGCGCTCTTAATTGCGTTGTCAGTGTATCGGCAGTCTTTACGTTTGTATTTGTTTTGTCTTTTTTTGCAGCGTCAGTCAAGAGAGTGTTTCGGGATGTTTTTGGGGTTTTAGTGCTTTTTTTGCCTTATCTCTTTATTTAGTCTTTGATCTATTTGTTGGTGGCTGTGTATGGTGTGCGTTTTTCGGCTTCATGGATGTTAAGTATTTGTGTTGGCTTTTTTTTTTTTGGGGAGGCGGGAAAAAAGTGCGCCTGGCTGCACTGCTTGTTTTTGGCCTCTCTTAATGTATGAGGCTGGGCTAGTGTGTTAGTGTGGGTGAGCGGAAGGGAATTTCAGGGTGGCTGCCTTTTTTGACATTTCCTTTTGTTGGGAGAGTGACTTTTCACCACTTTTCCCCCCTTTTTTTGGCGCCTGACCCCTTTGGCCCCCTTTTTTGGGGCCCTTTTTTCCGGCGCCTTCGGGGGACCCTTGAGCCTTTTGGGGAAAAATCTCCTCCCAAAAAAAAGGTTTGCCGTTGTGTCGAAGAAGGGGGGGGTCACCTCGGATGGATACGATACCCGCTCCCCCAAAGTTCAGCTTCAGCCCGGCTGCGGGGTTGCCCGGGGGGTCCTCGGCCAGTGGGCCCTCATCCCAAGGGGGAGTTCCAGGAGTCGCCCAGAATTTAGGGGGCCCATCAATAGTTGTTTCGCTTTTATGCGCACAAAAATCCAGTCACCGATATGTTCGCCATTTTTATATAAAATATATATATTTATTCACTTTTTTTTTAAAAAAAAAATTTTTTTTTTTTTGGTTTCCCTTTTTTGAATTTTTTTTTTATATTTTATATGTTTCCCTTTAGAATTAATAAAAATTTTATTTGCTTTTTTTTTTACTTTAATTTTTTTTCAATAAGTCTGTTCGGGGTACAATGCAGTGTTCGCGATTGAAATGTGTTGGGGAGCGGGGCAGCCAAAAAAACCACCCCCGGCCTCGAGCGCTGGGCTATAATTATGTTAAACCGACCGATTACTCTGGGTTTGATCAACTTCTCTCGGTTTTTTTTGTCGCGTAACGTATTGTGTTGTTGGCGCCTTCGTTACATTTCCGGTTGGATCTCAGGCTTGGGGTCGATATTTTTTTCGATGCCCTCCCGGACTCCAGATATTGTTTTTGCTAATTTAGCTTGTGGCGACATTATAGCCATCGACTTCGAATCTGTTATTGTGCGTGCGTCCAGCTTGGGCGGGTGTGATCTGGGCCCTGCGAATCCCGGCAGTGTCAGTTTTTGACTGTTTCTTTTTAGACTGTTGTGTTGTTGTTGTTTTTTGGACATTGATTGTCAGTTGTTCGTCTGTTTGGCTCAATGTCTATGTAGTGGGGCCCCCCTTTTCCCCTGGTAATGTTGTGAAAAAATTTGTGTTCAGATTTTTATTATTTGTTGCGGGGGTCTATTGTGTATTGGGCTTGTGCTTGGTTGCGCGGTTGGGGGGATTTGAAGGGTTCGCTTTCGCACTATTTATATTTGCTTGTAAGTTTACGTTTTTTATTTGTTGGGAGCTTTTGCACATCAATTAATGAAATTTTTTTGTGTGTGTGTATGTTTGTTTAGTTATGCCTTCTTTTAGTGGCTGTGGGGCGAGTTACCCAAACCCCAAAAACCCCCCCCTTTTTTTCCTACCCCGCAGACTCAAGCGACGGGCAGCGTTCTTTGAATAATTTATATTGTACATAGATTGAAAAAACACAAGAAATAAATCAGTAGAGAACAACATTCAAACTGATCAGACGTTCTTCATTTCAAATTCTGCATATATGTATAACATACATATATGCACATAAAAATATTCCCCATATGTTTAAAACATATATCCCCGGGAAAACAAAAAAAACATGTAATATTAAACCCGTAAACAGCTCCCACTGGTAATTTGGGGCAGCCGGGGTTTTTTTTGGGTCTACTCAGTATTTTTAAAAAAAAAAAAAAAAAAAAATATGTTTTTATATATTTTTATTTATATATATATATATATATACATACGTGTGGAAGTGTGTGTTTTATATATAAAGCGTCATTAGATTGTTCCATTTTTTTTTTTTCACGCGAGCAGTTTCGGTGGCCGAAGTCTACCATAGAACGACTTCCGTCGCACATTTTTTCTTTTTGCCACCTGAACCCGCTCAGCGACAGCGTCCGACGCTGTCGCCGCGCTTTTTAAAAAACCAAAAAATAACATACCCTTTATTTTCTAATTCAAATATTTTCATTAACTTAAAAAATTTTTAAACATTTTCTTATGGTCTACGCCGTGATAAAAACAACTTTTTTGCCGTCTTACATTTCATTCCAGCCCTTCACGCACCTGTATTGCCTACAGTTTGATTCCCCCTTTTTGACTACTGTCTCTTTCAACAGTTTCATTTTCCATATTTTGACTACTGTCTCTTTCAACAGTTTCCTTCTCCACATTTTGACTACTGTCTCTTTCAACAGTTTCATTTTCCATATTTTGACTACTGTCTCTTTCAACAGTTTCATTCTCCATTTTTTGACTACTGTCTCTTTCAACAGTTTCATTTTCCATTTTTTTGATCTGTCTCTTTCAACATTTCATTCCCATATTTTGACTACTGTCTCTTTCAACAGTTTCATTTTCCATTTTTTGACTACTGTCTCTTTCAACAGTTTCCTTCTCCACATTTTGACTACGTCTTTTTCAACAGTTTCATATTCAACTGGTACATAACCATCGGATTTTCCAATCATCATGAGCATATTTATATTTTCTATTGTTCGTCAATGACCTCAGCAAAACCTATTCCCCCTAATAATTCAATTATTTAAAAAGGGCCTCAAACTTTGGGTCAAACTTTGTTTGATGCCTTTCCTCATTTTTAAAAATAAAAAATCGCCAACTTTGATTCCCAACTCTTGCTTTGTTTTTATCAAGGTCTTCATATGTTGCGAAGCCGAAATATTTTGAATTGGTTGAGCTCGTACTGCTGGCAAATCAATTTCATCACCATGTCGCAGAGTGGAAGTAACCCCCCTGGTCGAGCAATTTTCCCAAAAAATAATTCTAAGGGGCTTGCCTTTGTCCTCGACTCACCCTACAGTTTAAGGCCAACTGGGTTTCTCCCCAAAGGGATCTTTCCAAGACCTGTTGCTAGTTTCGACTCGGTTAATAAATTTCCCAAACCCGCCCATTTGCTCTGCTTGCACCGGTATATAATTTGATCGGATACTGTGGGTCGAAAATTCCCAAAACTGGCTTCTGTGTAAGTATCGAAACAACTCTCTTCCTTATTTGCTCATGTTCTGGTTCCCAAACAAACTCGTTCTTCCCGAGGTCAAAATATGAGGCTTCTAAAACAAGAAAACCCTTTCATAAAACCGAAAAAAAGATGCCAGCCCTTTAAAATTGTCTTCGGACCGATGAGGAGGTGGTAATGCAACTAACGCGGCAATTTTTTGCGGATTTGGGAAAATTTTACCGCACTTACTTTATCCCAAATATTGTACGAACTTAAGAAAAAAACATTTTTTATTTAAAGGAAAATCCTGCCCCGTAAGACAGTCAAGAGTAATTTTAATCTTTCTAAAGCCTCGTTTTCGTTGAAGCCGACCATTGTTGTCCATATAAAAAACACAAACGTATGTGCAAGATCTCCAAGGGCTTGTATCATTGTACGCTGAAAAAATGAAGGCGCATTTTTAAGCCCCGGCATTGTTAAGAATTCATATTGTCCGTCTGGGTGACGAACGCTTACCTCTACTGAGTCTTCATGCATGGGGATCTGATAATACCACTTGCCATATCTACATGTGAAATATTTTGCCCCATGAAGCCTGGCTATCTGATCTGATATAAGGGGCAAAGGGTATCTATCTGCAAGGGTATTACCATTTAATTCTCGGTAACCACACACAAGCGAGGGACCCGCTTTTTTGTTCACCAGCAATGGGGCGCGAAGGGGAGCAACCCCTTTTTATTTTTGCATTCCAATGCTCCTAATCTTATTTCGAACAAATTTCCCCTTTCACTTGGACTGACCCTATATGGCCCCCTTTGGGACAATTTTTTTGGGTCATTTAGTTTAATTTTCTTTTTCCCAAACTAACTCTAAAAAAAGGAACCCATTTATGAAATATTTTGAATAGTTTTTCAATAAATTTTTTAATTCATTACGTCTTCACCAACAAGATCTGTGTCTAAGTCATAAAATTTATCTTCGTTAACACAATGATTAACAGTTTTTTTTTAAAAATTTAAAAAAATTTTCCCCCTGGTGAAATTATGACATTAAACCCAGGTGACAATATTTCTGACCAATAATTATGTTTTTTTTTCATATAATTATTGTTATAACATGAAAAAAATCTCAATTTGATAATTTTAACATTTAGATTGGTTAGTATTTGAAATTGCTACAAACGCTGCCATTCCCAAATTTCCCCTCTAACCTCACAACATTATTTAACCTTTTACCAGCTAGCTTAGTACTTATCTGGTTTTTATTAATGAGCACTCTGCCCCCGAGTCAAACGTTGTAGAAAATGTCATTCCTTGATGAACCATCTCTCCTCTAGGCTCAAAACTCCGCACAGTTGCACTTTTTACAAATCACCCTTTGTATTGTCCTTTTGGGTTTACTACTTGTGTTGAAATATGACCACGCTCTCCACACTTGAAACAGATTACAGATCCAGATTTTTGACGGTGACCTAGTGCGCTCGTCTTTAGGTCCACAACAAGAGACGAACGTTTTTGTTTCCCATTGCTGCACTTAACACCGTCACAAGGGCACTCCCTTTTTATATCATTTTCCCAAAATAATGTTTGCCGTAGAGCACCATGCCGACCACGGCGCCAGCAGATCTGCATTGAATTTTGGCAGAACAACCGCTTTTTCATTTTTTTTTTTGAAAAATCGTTGCTTGAAACGTTTTTACGAGTTCTTTTTTTTTAGCAACTCTATTAAAGTTTTCCATACTCAGCTTCGTTGTTAGGTGCCGAGCCCGATCCCACTTCTGATATAGAGGGTCATTAGATTGTTCCATTTTTCTATTGTTCCCGCGCAGGAGTTTCGGTGGCCGGTCTACCATAGAACTGACTTCCGTCGCACATTATTTTTTTGTGCCTCCCTCGAACCACGCTCAGCGACAGCGTCCGACGCTGTCGCCGCGCTACAACGGTATTTTCAAAACTACAAAATACCATCACCAATCGCATCTCAAATAAAGGTGATGCAACTTAAAATATGAAAAATATTCCGCGAAATGCCTCACACACATTATGATGAAATCACATTCCGCAATCCTCAAAGTTACGCAGCACTAACTGCCCGCGCCCTTAAAAAATATACACTAAAAAACTGTGCAAGTACATACTTGCAAGTAACCGCATGGGGTGGGAAACAATCGTTGATCATCGCTACCATCACATCTTGGGCCAAACAACATACATCAACAAAATCAAACCTTGTGTTGTAGCCTGCAGAATCAAACGCGCTGTAGGTTATTCACAAGAACATCTACATACACATGATGTGGTAGAGCGGAATCAATCGTTGATCATCGCTACTATCACAACATAGTTTCAACAACATACATACATACAAAATCAAACCTTGTGTTGTGGCCTGCAGAATCAAACGCTGATAACTGTGGGTTTTTAAAGAACATCTACATACACATGATGTGGTAGAGCGGAATCAATCGTTGATCATCGCTACTATCACAACATAGTCTATCAACATACATACATACATACAAAATCAAACCTTTGTTGTGGCCTGCAGAATCAAACGCTGATAACTGTAGGTTATTCACAAGAACATCTACATACACATGATGTGGTAGAGCGGAATCAATCGTTGATCATCGCTACTATCACAACATAGTCTATCAACATACATACATACATACAAAAACAAACCTTGTGTTTGGCCTGCAGAATCAAACGCTGATAACTGTAGGTTATTCAAAAGAACATCCACCCCAAAAAGATGTGGTGAAGCGGAATCGTTTATAAAACACGACATACAAATGTAAAAAAAAAAAATACAAATGGATATATTTTATGCTCATGTACATACTTATCTACATATGTATGCACTGCATACATTCGTTGTCACACAAACCCAAAAAATATTTACTTGTGCATATGGGAATTAGAAAATTTTCAATAATTTCACAACTTTTTGGGAAAATTTTAACTACCAGAAGTCTAAAAAAAGTCGCCACTGTTTCTGAGTCGATGTCAATTTTTCAAACTCACAATGTGGACTCTGCGGGTGATGTACCAAGCCTTCAGTGTGCCACGCCAGTCCCCTTTTTTTTAAGCTGACCCAACGGCGTTGCTATTTTTTTTGTCGCTGACGATATAATAAGCCTACAATGCGTTGCCTCCCCCCCCATTTCACGACGCTGTCGTCGTTTACTCACTGCTGTAAAAACCCCATACCTGGCGCCATCGATCTGCTCCGCAAAACCAAAATTTGTAGCTTGTCGCAAACGACACTTCTCAAGAGTTCACTCCCGAACAAAAAAAGCAATACTGATCTCAAAAAAACAAGACGTTACTCCCGTGCGAACACATACACAACATAAAACAAAAGTGTTTTAAGTCAATTAGAAAACCATACAAAAATTTTGTTGAGAACATTTTTAAAAAGAAAGCAAATCAAAAACAAATTTGTTCAACTTAAATATTTATATTTTACAACAATCAGTAAAATAAGTGAACCCCGTTGATATCTGTTTTAAAAACAAGTAAAAAAACTCTAGTCGGGGGGCCCGACACGAGATACCCTAAACCCCCGGGATCTGCGTTTTTTTAAAAAACTGCATAATTAGCATTTCGTATGAACGCACGAAAACAAATTCAATTCATTTTCAATTGTTTTGCCAATGCGCCATCTTGGTTTGGATAGCGCCATCCCTGTTTCGATTTATTGAACAGCTGATAATTAGCAAATCATGCGCCATCTATTGGAAACATGCACACAAAACTTGCGGGTTTTAAATTCCAGATCACGCACAATGTGTATGTGTGTATGTGTGCACATGTATTTGTTTTGTTTGTTTTGCGCTGCTGGTCACGTGTTTGGCCGATTGGCCAAATGTTTTGTTTAATAACTTCTGCGCGAATTAATGGATTTGAATGAAATTTTTAACTTATGTTCATCAAATTTTATTAGATTTTTCCAATTTTAAAAAATGCAAACCCATTCATTTACTGGCTTTGAGAGCAACTAACCTCAATTTAAATATTTGGGGAAATTTGGAGCCGGTATCCAAAATTTAACAAAAATCAAAATTAGATAAAATAAATATAAAACTTACAAAAAAAAATTGGGGACTGTAAAACCGCTATACCTGGCGCCATCGATCTGCTCCGCAAAGCTACAAAATTTGTAGCTTGTCGCAAACGACACTTCGCAAACTCAGTCGAGATACTGATCTCAAAAAGACAAGACGTAACTCCAGTGCGAACACATACACAACATAAAAAAGTTGTTTTAAGTCAATTATTGAAAACCATACAAAAATTTTGTTGAGAACATTTTAAACAGAAAGAAAACTCAAAATCAAAATTGTTCAACTTAAATATTATCTATTATACAACAATCAGTAAAATAAGTGAACCCTCGTTGATATCTGTATATATAAAAATAAAAATTCCATTTTAAGTCATCAAATGCCTAAGAACACATTTGTAAGATCTATAGTTACGAGAAGTTTTTATAATACTAATAATAATAGTAATAATACTACGAAAATAAGCGAAGAACACATTTTCTTGCCAAATTAACTAACATACCAATGGACTCTGGCAACACATCAGAATCATTGGCAACTACAATATCCACCTAACCTGACGCCTACAAATAGCATAATGACTAATACCTCGACAACATTAAACCCTACTGACATTTTAGCCTTTATTAAAGAATTACCTAACTTTGACGGAAACCCTAACTTACTACAAGACTTTATTACCATTATTGATGAAATAAGTACTTTGATTAAAGAAGTCGAAAATACTACCTACTTCTATTAAGAGCTATCAGGAATAAAATTGTCGGTAGAGCCAGTGACGTTCTGAGACTGTCAAAGCAGAGCTTAACTGGGAAAATATAAAAGCTAATCTAACACAGCGTTATGGTTGCAAGAAAAGTGAAGCCATGTTGATTCGTGACTTACAATCATTCCGGAAAACTTGTCCATGGGACAGCTTTTCTATAGTATTTTAAAAGTCAAAGCCCAATTGACAGCTCTGATACAAAAAACCAAGATCCAGAAATCAAAACAAAACTTTACGATGACATTTGCTTGAATACATTTTTAGTAAGCCTCAAAGAACCACTTAAAACCCTAATAAAATCAAAAAATCCAAAAAATATAGAAGAAGCTTATGAACATTGTCGTATAGAACAAAATTTCTATAACCAAAAACCAATCAACAACCATTACAAAAAATCCATAAATCCAAAATAAGAAAAATGAAAACAAAACCAACCATTGACATATTTTCGTAAAACATGCTAGCAAAACCTCTCACTATTTCAGAACTACCTGGAAAAAGTAAATTCCAAAACAATTAAACGACTCAAGGATTCACTATCATAAAGGATCAAGATAAAGGATCACACACAACAACATATTCCCGGATTATGGACATCTTTATGTGTTGAGTTGGTCTCGAAGCCCCTAACTCACAAATCACAACCAGAAGAACTACCAACTACGCTCAAGACAAACAACTGAAACCAACGAATTTCAGTTGTTATGACCTCGCTTCCTTTGGGGAGGGGGGAGCTACCAACCCAAACCCCACAACCTTTTCTTCCTCTACACCAACGCAGACTCAAGCGACGAGACTGCGTTCTTAGAATAATTTATACATGTACATAGATCTAAAAAACATGAAATAAATCAGTAGATAACTGACATTCAAACTGATCAGACGTTCTTCATTTCAAGACGGTTCTGCATATATGTATAACATACTATATCCTACCAAAATTCACACATATGTTTACATACATATATCGCCCCAAGGCAGCAAATACATACACATGTACCGTATTACACCAGTAAACAGCCCCCACGGGTTAATTAAAGCGCAAACCAAATACCCGCGCAAGCACAAGCCCCCACCACAACCCCAAATCCTTTAGGGGAAAACAAATAATAAAAATCTAAACAAAAAATGCCCTTTTACAACATTACCAGGGGGAAAGGGGGAACCCAATGAATTGAGACCATAAAAGACGAACAACTGGCTAATCCCCAACAACAGCGTCAAAAAGGTCCCAAAAACAAAGACACAGCAGGGATTCGCATGGCGCAGATCACATTCGTCGCAAGCTGGACCCAGCAGCACAATCAGATGAAAAGCCCCAGGGCAAAATGTCGCCACATGCTAAATAAACAACAACAATATCTGGGTGGGGGAAGGGTTTTAGGCCATCATTGGTGCCCACGAAATAGCTCAACCAATGGCAGCCTCAGCCAATATGGGTTTTATGGCAATCGCCATTGAAAAGCAGATGTGGCGAGATGGATGAGTCCGGGAGGATGATTTTTCTGATACGGGCTACCCATTCAGAACGCCAAAAATTTTAAAAACGAATACGCTAGGGGGCGCAGATGAGGGGTTTGGCGGGGTCAACAACAGCAGCAGCAGCAGGCATCTACAACAACAACATCAACAACAGGCAGCAGCAGCAACAAAAGCAGCCGACAAAAGCAGCAACGAAGCCAGAGCAACGAAAACCCCAAAAAACAACCCGCTGCCAGAACAACAACTGCAAATACGTAGATTTTTTATTTTTTTATATATATATATAAATATAAATATATATATATATATATATATATATATATATATATATATATATATATATATATATTATATATATATATTTTATATATATTAATTTTTATTTTTTTTATTTATTTTCCATGTCATCGTCATCATCCGGGGCATCGCTTTGGGCATCTTCGGGGCTTCGTCGGGGCCATAGGTCAATTTTCTTTCCCCCGGGGAGTTTTGGGGGCACCCGAAAACCAAAAAAAAGAAAAATTTATTTGTTTTTTAAATTTTTTTATATATTAATTTTTATTAATTTTTTTTTTATTTGTCATGTTGTCGCCGATTTTTTTTGGACATCGTCATATTCATCGCTGAATTTTTTTTTAATCATCGTCCTTCCCCCCTTTGGGCCCGGTTTCCCTTTTTGGGGGGGTGGGGCGGCTCAGTGCAGCCTCGGAAAAGGGGGAATTTTTGGAGCCGTTTGTTTACATTTTTTTTTAAATTTTTTTTCTTTCAACATATTCGGGGGGCCCCCCCTTTTTCCCGGCCCTTCCCCTGCCCCGACGATCGGCCCGTTGCTGGCGAATTGGCGCCGGGTTAAAAAATTTTAAAAAAGTTTTATTTTTTCCCCCCTTTTTTTTTTAAAATTTTTTTTTATTTAAAAAAAAAACACTAAATTTTTTTTTTTAAAATTTCCCCCCCTTTTTTTTTGGGTTTTAAAAAAAGGCTTTCCGGGGGTTTGGGGGGTCCCCGTTGGCCAACCCTTTTCATCCAAATTTGCTAATTCCCCATTGGAAAAAATTTTTTTTTTTTTTTTTTTTTTTTTTTTTTTTTTTCAAAAAAACATTATCCCCTTGAATTCCCATTTTCAAGGGGTTTTCGGGGTTAAAAAAAAAACCTACAACTAATTCAAGGGAAAGGCCCCTAAGGATCCTCACACCGGGCCCGATCGTCACAAATTTAGCAGTGTGGTGCGAGGCAACGTCAGTTTTGGGTCACCAAAAAGAATGGTGTTGTCAAAGAGGGCCAAACACCAACAACAGAAACCGTCGCCTCAGCGACACCAACAAAAACAACCCAGAGAAAGGGAAGCTGCATAGCCTCCATCACGGGTGAAACCATGCCCCAAATGGGTAAACATCTAAAAAAGGACCTGGCAATCAAGAGTAAAGCAGCCACCAATCCAAATCTGGGCGACAATTGCCAAAAAAGGCAACTCCAGCAACTTAACGGTTTTGGGGATTCTTAACAAAAACCCCCAATGTAGCAGAAAAAAGCAACTTGGAGACCAGGTCCAGCACCCAAATCCCTTGGCTAAACTAAACCAGCAGCTGCGTGACGAGGCATCCTCTGGCAAGCACTGGTCGCCAACTACTGGGCCAGCTCTAGGTGTTGCCCCGCCATTAAATTGAACATGGACATGTTCAGCAGAATGAAAAAATGGACAACTGCTTACAGTCTTCTTGCAGTTGATCCCCAAATGGGGCCAGCAACAGCAACATAAAGCAGCAACAGCAAAGGATTTGCAAAACAAAAACACAAATGAAAACAATAAATTGGAGAGGAAATAGAAAACCCAATACCCCAACCACCAGTCACAACGACAACCAGCACCACCATCAGCATGGGGCCACATCCAAACACACACGCAACTCCAAGAATGGCATCGCAAAAAAAATGCCATCTGGAACGGGGGGAGTGCGCAAAAAAATTTAACCCAAAGGGAATTGTTTATAAAAAGGGGAAGGCATACAAATAATGCTAATAGCTGAGAAAAAGGCCCCCCAAAAAATTCCGATATCATCAACTTTCCCGGCTTACAGCATATGCTGCCACTAACCCCAGCTCATACATGAGTGGGGGGGTAGCTACCCCGTCAAAGCCGACGTCAGACATGCTGCTCTCCAAACCATAAAGAACGCCTTTGTTCAAGTTCCCCGGTTGGCTGCTACATAAAAAAAGAAAAACCAGAAGATGGGGTAGTTGTGGCTCCGAAATTTCCCCACCAACCTACGAGGGATAGAGCCACTTTTTCAAACCCACTAAGTCCTACTTCCGATTTCCCCACTTGCGGTAATGGAACGCCGCACTCGTGGGAAACACACGCACTTGCCAAAGAGGCAAAGCTCGTTTGGCTCAATCCAGTCAACAGACGCTAAAAGGCTCAACGGGGGGGCCACCCATTACCCCTACGATAGACGGAAGCAACCATCGGCTATTGACTTTGCCGTTTTGGTAGCATAAGGCATGCGTCTGAAAATACGATCCACAACAGAACTAGATTCGGACCATCTACCACTACGCATAGATCTCCATACTGGCCGATTCCAGGGGGCACCAGACCCAAAGGCGGTGGCCCACCCTCACAAAAGGTTTACCAAAAAGAAAAAAATTTCCGGACGCCGTAGGGAGGCTAACCATCTGAAAGGGGACATAGTACCCAAAAGATGACTTTTGACGATGCTATAAATGTGTTTTTAGGAACATCCAAGAGGCGGAAAAAACCCTGGGAAACCCAACCGAAAACCTTGGGGCTGGCCGTTTGGAAAATTTTAAATCCTTGTTTTGAATGGAAACAACGATGTAAAATAATCCTGAACGCCCCCCGCCCCCCGGAGGCAAGGTCACAATACAGAGGGCCCAGAATAGGCTCAGAAAAGGCCAAAAGGGCCTCCTTGGAGCCAAGATTCGCCCCCGCGTTTCCCAAACACAATAGAGGACCGAACAACCCATAATCGATGAACTAAGTCAGCTGAAAAGTGGCAAACGACAGCAACAACAACAAGCAACAACACCAACCGCGACCAATTAGCCCAATAACAATAGAAGAGCTAAAATTGCCATTACAGCCCGAAACAACCAAAGCCCGGGGGAAAAAACCCCGACACCCCCGGTTGAAAAAAATACTCCCACAAAAAGGGCTATTTAATTTAATTTAAAACCAATGCTCAAACTGGCCTTTTCCCCAGCCCCGGGAAAAATGCAGAATAATGCTGATCCTCAAGCCTGGCAAATTTTCCCCCAACTTCAAGTCCCCCGCCCAATAAAATTAACCCCGGCCCGGCCAAACTTTTTAAAAAATTGCGGGACGAGGTTTTTGCGGTTAAGAGTTTGAAAAAGCGTGCCACCCCATAAATTTTGGGATTCAGACGAGAACACGGCACCGATCAGCAACGGGCCCAAAGGGGCCCCAAAAATTAAACTGGGGCCTATGAAAAGGGCAATTCTGCTCGGGGTATTCATAGATTTTTTCTGAAGTTTTGGAAAAATTATGGAAAGGAAGGCCTACTTCTCAAATTTTGGCGTTCCCGCCATTTAACTTTTAAACCCGGGCCCCAAAAAAGGAAAAGGGCTTTTGCTTAAATTTGGAAAAACCACGTGGACTTTTAAAAATCCGGGCGTCCCACGGAAACCCTTTTGGGGGGTCCCCCCCTTTTTGCACGGGTTGCCCCACCCCCCCCCCAACCAAAAAGGCACCAGAGCCCCCTTTTTAAAATACGGGAACCGGGCAAATTTTTGCGGACGCCACTGTTTTAAGCCAAAAAATTATAAAACGGGAAATTTAAGGCTGTACCTGGGCAAAAAAAAGGGGCGGGCTTAAACCTCCAAAGGGCAAACCCCGTTAATTTTTTTTTAAAGACGGCCCAATGTAACCCAAAAATTTTTGGGGCCAAAATTTTATAAATTTCCCTTTTCTTTAATTTTGTTGAATTAAAAATTGGCGGGGCACCTCCTTTTAAGGGAGGGGAAACTCAAAAAAAGGGGGGGTTTTTAAGCCGAAGGCCTTTGGGCAAAAATTGGAAAAAAAATTGAAAAAGAAAAAAACAACTAACATGCCAATCGGCAATACGCACTAAGTCTGGGGGCTCCCTGACAGCTGCAACCCTTATTATGCGGAAAAAAGTGCGAAAAATAAAAAAAATAGAGATGCCCTGAGTGCCTCATGGTACACTCGCAATGCCCTCTTGAGAGCAAATAGGGTTTTAAAACGGTTGGGGAAGTTTTCGAACTAAATGTCCCCCTTTACCCCAAAAAAACCCCAAAACCACAAGCACGGGCCCGATGTTTGACCCATATGTTCCACAAAGAATGCACTGGCCACGATATAGGGCCCCAACTGCAACAACACATCCCCCCACAGACGGAAAACCCAAAATTTCTGAATGGATCAACAACTCCCCATCCTTTAATTACCGCCTCGGGCAAAGATGTGGAAAGAAGAGAAGCAATTAGACAAGCCGAACTACGGGCAAAACGTGAAAAAAGGCGAGGCCCTAGCACCCAAAACCAGGCCCCAGCCTCATGAAAATGTTCTTCTATTGGGCCTACACAACTGGAGGACTCTCCAGACCGAGGGCATTAGCAATGGCCCAAAGGCCAGCCACTAAGCGTCAAGAAGGCAATTATTCCTGACAAGACGGGGGAACAGGACAACTAAAGACATTCGACATCAGCAATGGCAATAATTCAAATATCGTCATCACTGTCACCTGCTGGACCGGACCTGCCCCAAGGAGCAGTGCTGGAAACCCAATAGAAATAAAAGATTTTACCACACCAACACTGTCACCAGCTAAGCCACCAGACCCCTAAAACACTACTTACAATCCCATGACTGGACCGCTACTAAAACCCCACCACCATTTCCCCCAAAGAGGCGATACTAGACAAAAAGGGCCCCAGAAAGCCCAGAATTAACCTGGAAATATCTCGGATGAGGACACGGAGACAGAGCAATAGAGGAGAGCCCCAAATTACCCCACCTGTGATTATGTAGAACATAAATATACATTAGAATATACATATAAGTATACTATACAACCACTCACCTGAGGGGGCCCCCATCAGCTATACACCCCCAAGGGGGGCCTTTTGACCAATGATCACCGGGGCCCATCCAAAGAAATACGGGATGACATGCGGCGACATGGCAAACAAATATATATTAGTTAAAAATAAAAAAAAAATACTCAAACAAGGGTTTTTTCCTTTAAAAGGTGCGCCCCGCCAAAAAACTCCCCGGCCAAAATTTTGACCAATATCCCCGACGCCACCCGGAGACGTCCAGCGATGATGATGAAGGCATAAAAAAGAAACCCAGGATGACATGCGGAAAACACCAAACAAATATATATTAGTAAAAATATATAAAAAAAAAATACTCAAACAACGTACTTACCTGAGGCTGTGTTGCACCCCAAACAGCCCCCCAAAAGGGCGGCCCACCCGGCCAATGATCACCGACGCCATCCACGATTTGTCCAGCGATAATGATGGGGGCAAAAAAAAGAAATCTAGGATGACATCGCGACGACATGGCAAACAAATATATTTAGAAAAAATATATAAAAAAAAAATACTCAAATAACGAAATTTAATTTGGGGCCCGCGCTGCGGCCCCCCCAAACCCCCCAAGGGGGCCTTTAACCCCTGCCCAATGATCCCCGGCCCACCCAGGAAATGTCCAACGATGATGATGAGGGCACCCAAAAGAAATCCAGGATGACATGCGGCGAATTCAAAAAATATATTAGTAAAAAATATAAAAAAACAAGTAAGAAAACCCCTAGTCGAGACCGCTCGACTGGGGTATCCCCAAAAACCCCCGGAAAAAACCCCCTTTTTTCCCCAAGCATTCTTAATTTTTTATATAAAATGATATGAAAGTTCATTAAAAACAAAACATATACACACACATACACAGGCGCACGCACACAAAGCGCAAGTCGTTGCGTCAGCTGTTCTTTGGTTTTTTTGCATGGCAATGTTATGGGAAATTAAATGTTTTATAATTTTTTTTCTAGAGCAACGATTTTGATCAAACTTGTTGGGCGTAATCATGTCACCCAAAGTATGTATGTGCCAAAGCACAAGTCTCTAGTATTTGATATACGGGGTTACAAATTTGAGGCAAAGGGGGGCGGGGCCCCCAAAATTTAAAAAAAAACCGAAATTGCGAAAAGGCTCACATAACCCCAAGTGCAAAATTTGAAGACTCTAGCTAGAAAGATGAATTATATAGAATTTTATAACTTAATTTAGATTTTCGTTTTTAATCGAAAAACAATAAAACGAAAAACGGTTATCAAATTTCTGAAACAAACTGGGGATTTTTTCGTGCTATCGGGAAACCCTTTACAAAAAAATTTCAAGTCTCTAGCTCTTGTAGGTTCTGAGAACGACGCGTTCATACATACGGACAGACGGACAGACGGAGGGACAGACGGACAGACGGACAGACGGACAGACGGACATGGCTTTTCAACTGGGCTTGTCACCCCGATCAAGAATATATATATTTTTGGGGGTCTCCCCGCCTCCTTCTGCCTGTTACATACATTTAAAAAACCCCTTTAACCCTGATTTCCTTTTTTAAAGGGTTCGGGGTTTAAAAATACTCAAACAACGTACTTACCTGGGGCCCGGTGCTGCAGGCCAAACAGCCGCCCAAAGCGGCACTTACCCCTGACCAATGATCACCGACGCCACCCAGGAAATGTCCAGCGATAATGATGAAGGCATCAAAAATAGCCCGGGATGACATGCGGCGACATGGGCAAACAAATATATATTAGTATAATATATATAAAAACTACACAAAAAACACCCTTTGGGGGCTGCGCGCAGCCGCCATACAACCCCCAAGGCGGCCCCTAATCCTGACCAATGATCACCGACGCCACCCGGAAAATGTCCAACGATGATGATGAGGGCATCCAAAGAAACCCGGGAAGACATGCGGCGATATGGAAAACAAATATATATTAGAAAAAAATATATATAACAAGTAAAAAAAACTCTAGTCGAGACCGCTCGACTAGGGTATATCCTAAACCCCCGCGAAGAACCGCTATTCCGAGCATTCTTTGTTTTTTTTATATACAAAATACATATGTACGTTCATTACAAGAAAAAACATACACACACACATAAAAGGCGCAAGCACACAAAGCCAAGTCGGTGCGTCAGCTGCCCTTTTGGCCGCTATTTGCATGCGATGTTATGGGAAATTAAAGTTTAATAATTTTTTTTTTAGACGAACGATTTTGGTCAAATTTGTTGGGCGTAATCTTTGTCATCCATATGTATGTATGTGTCAAAACAAGTCTCTAGTATTTGATATACGGGAGTTACAAATTTGGGGGAAGGGGGGCGTGACCCCCAAAAAATTTTAAAAAAAAACCGAAATTGCGAAAAGGCTTCCCAAACACTAAATAAAAATTTGAAGACTCTAGCTAGAAAGATGAATTAGATAGAATTTTATAGTTTTTAATTTAGATTTTCTTTTTTAATCGAAAACAATAAAACGAAAAAAGGGGCCCCTTTTTAATGGCCCTTGCACCCCTGATCAAAAATTAATTTTTTTGGGGGGCCCCCGTTCGGTGACATCCTTTTAAAAAAAATTTATATTTTTTTTAAATTTTAAAAAAACAAGAAAAAAAAACCCCTAGTGGGGGGTCCCATTGGGAGATCCCCAAACCCCCGCTCTACCTTTTTTTTTTAAAAAATACTGCATAATTAGCATTTTGTAAAAACCCACAAAAAACTAAATTCAATTCTTTTTCAATTGTTTTGCTAATAGCGCCATCTGTGGTTCGATAGAAAAATTCCATCCCTGTTTCGATTTATTGAACAGCTGAAAATTTAAACCAAATCATATCGCCATTTTTTGGGGAAATATTTACACTAAAATTTGGGGGTTTTTAAATTTCCCTTTGATACGCAGCTCAATGTGTATATTTTTTATGTGTGCACATGTATAGGAAAACAATTTTTTTTGCGTTGCTGGTCACGTGTTTGGCCGATTGGCCAAATGTTTTGTTTAATAACTTCTCCCCCAAAATTAATGGATTTGAATGAAATTTTCAACTTATGTTCATCATTTTTTTATTTTTTTTTTTTCCAAAATTTTTAAAAAAAATGCAAACCCATTCTTTCCCCCGGCTTTGAGTCAAACAAACCCCCCAATTTTAAAATTTTTTGGGGGGAATTTTTGGGGGCCGGCCCCCAAAATTGAAAAAAAATAAAAAATTAAATAAAATAAATATAAAATTTAAAAAAAAAAAAAAAATTGGGGACTCTAGCTATAAAGACGGGGGGAGATATAATTTTATAACTAACATTCGAAAATTTTTTTTTTAATCGATAACATTAAAAAAAAAAATAGTTATCTTTTTTTTTTAACAAACTCGATTTTTTTCGTGCTATTCACGGACCTACAAAAAAAATTTCATGCCCTCGCTCTTATGGGTTTTTTGAGAACGAGCGTTCATACAACGGACAGACAGAACAGACGGACGGGGGGGGAAGGGGGGGGGGGGGACGGACAACGGGGGGGGGCTAAACCCCCCCTCGGCTTGTCCCCCGATCAAGAATATAATACTTTATGGGGTCTGCCACGCCTCCTTCTGCCTGTTACATAAATTCACTTTTCCCAAAAAATTATCCCCCCAATTTTCCCCATTTTCAATGGGTTCAGGGTAAAAAAAAAAAACCTACAACTAATTCAAGGGGGGTTTCCCCCTTTAAAGGCATCCTCACACCAGCTTGGTCGATCGCCCAGCTAACATTTAGCAGTGTGGTGCGAGGCAACGTCAGTCTTAAGTCACCAAAAAGAATGGTGTTGTAAAAGATGGCCAACACCAACAACAGAAACCGTCGCCTCAGCGGCCCAACAAAAACAACCCAGAGCCCAAAAGCTGCATCGGGCCCCCATCACAGGTAGAAACCATGCCCCAATGGGAAAATCTGAAAAAGGGCCCCCCGAACAAGAGTAAAGCAGCCACCAATCCAAATTCGACAATTCCCAAAAAAACCCTTTTCCCGCAACTTAACGGTGTTGGGCATCTCCAAAAAACAACAACGGATGTAGCAGCAAAAGCAAAAATTGGAGACCAGGGTCCAGCAGAAAAACGCCGGCTAAACTAAACCAGCAGCTGGGGACGGGGCATCCTCTGGAAAACCCCCTCGCCAACTACTGGGCCAGCTCTATAGTCGTTGCCCAAGCCATTAAATTGAACATGGACTTTTCCAGAATCGAAAAAAAAGGGGGCAAACCCCTTAAATCTTCATGCAGTTGACCCCCCCAAAAAACCAAAACAACAACAACATAAGAAACAACAGCACAGCGATCCCGCAAAAAAAACAACAGCAAATGAACAAAAATGTATAAAAGGAAATAGATAACTCATCTCCAACCACCAATCACAACGACAACCAGCACCACCATCAGCATCGGGGTGCCATCCAAGCACACCCCGCAACCCCAAAAGGCATCGCATAAAAAATGCCATCGGGGAAAGCGTGGGGGTGGGAAAAAAAAACAAAATTTGGGGAAATTTTTTATGAAAAGGGAAGGCATACAAAAAAATGCTAATAGCTGAGACAAAAATTTTCCCCCCCAAAATTTCCCATATCATCAACTTTCCCCCGGGTATAAAACATATGCTGCCACTAACCCCCCGCTCAAAATGGTGGAGGGGGAGCTATTTTCAAAACGTCAACATGCTGCTCCCCAAACCATCAGAACGCCATATGTTCAAAGTTCTCCAGTTGGGGCTCCTTTAAAAAACAAAAGAAGATGGGTAGTTGTGGCCCCATATATTGCCCCCCAACCTACGAGTGGACAAAGAGCCACTTTCAAACACTACTAAGTCCCCCTTCCCCCTTCCTACTCTGCGGTGACTGGAACGCCAAGCACTCGGGGTTGGGGAAACACACGCACCCCCCAAAAAAAGGGGAAAAGTTTTTTTTGAGCTCAACCCCGGTCAAAAGACGCTACAAGGGCTGGAAAGGGGGGGGAACCCCCCCATTACCCCTACGATAGACGGAAGAAACCATCGGCTATTGACTTTGCCGTATATGGTAGCATGAATGGCATGCGTCTGAAAATGATCCACAACAGAACTAGATTGGGACCATCTACCACTACGCATAGTCTCCATACGGGCCCTTTTTCCCCAAGGGGGCCCCCAAAAGGGGCCCACCAGGCGGTGGCCCACCCTCACTAAGGATACCAGAGAATAAGACAAGGCAATTCCAGGACGCCGTAGGGGGGCTAATCCATCTGAACACGGACATAGTATCCAAAGAGGACATTGACGATCTATAAATGTGTTTTTTGGAACAAAAAGACCCAAAAACAATGGGAAACGCAAACCGACAACTTCCCGCGGGGTCACCCGGTACCAGTATTGGAAAATGTTCAAACCCCTTTGCTTGAATGGAAACAACGATGAAAAATAATCCTGAACGCCACCCCCCCCGGGGGCGGGGTCAAAACCCCCAGAGCGGCCCAGAAAAAGGCCCCCAAAAAAGGCCGAAGCGTTTCCCCTCCTTGGGTCAAGATTCCCCCCGCTTTCCCCCAAAACACAATAGAGGACCGAACAAATCATAATCGATGAACTAAGTCAGCGAAAAGTAGAAAAAAAGCAACAACAACAAGCTTAACAACACCAACCGCGCCCAAAGCCCAATAACAATAGAAGAGCTAAAATCTGCCATTACAGCGCTTGAAACAAAAAGCCCCTGGGGAGACAAAATCGACATCCGATTGAAAAAAAATACTGCCAAAAAAAGGGGGCTACTTCCCCCTTTAAAAAAAAATTTTCAATGCTCAGAATTTTTTTTTCCCCAGCACATGGAAACATGCAGTAATAAGCTGATCCTCAAGCCTGGCAAATCCTATGGACTTCAAGTCCTACCCCAATCCCTAATCTCCCCGGGCTGGCCAAACTCTTTAAAAAATTTCTGCTGACGGGGTTTTTTTTCAGTTAAAAAAAGTTTAAAAAAAAATTTCCATCCCATAAATTTTGGGGTTCGAAAGAGAACAGGGGGGCCATCCCGCAAATCCCAAAAGTGACCCAATTCATACTGTGCCCCCATAAAAAAAACAATTCTGTCGGGGTATTCATAGATATTTCTGAAGCATTTGATAGAGTATGGCATGAAGGCCTACTTCTCAAATTTACAAGCTGCTGCCACCCCAACTATAAACATTTTAAAAAACTACATCAAAGGAAGGAAAATTTGCTGTAAATGTAATGACACCACGTCTAGGACTGGAAAAAAACACTGCTGGCGTCCCAAAAAGGGGAAACGTACTGGGACCAATCCTCCACACAATTTTTTCATCAGATATGCCTCTACCCCCCCCCCAACCCAAAAAAAAGACAATCCCGACCCCAAAAACATATACTTCACAAGCAAATGCTGCTATCAACATTTGCTGACGACACTTCTTAATTTGCGCAGTAAGCAATTATATAACGAAATTAACGGAAACAATAAATACCTGAGCAAATTCGAAAAAAGGGCAAAAAAAGGGCTATAAACCTTAAACATCAAAGACTAGCCACGTCCTGTTCACATTGAGAAATGTTGACAGACGAGCAATGGGAAAAAACACCTAAAATCTTTGGCACAATCTATAGCACATAAACCCTCCCCACATACTTGGGCGTCATATTGGGGTTTTTAAAAACAATATGAAACAGCACATAACCTCTTAAGGATGAAGCTCAAAACAAGGGCGGTTAAGCTGGAATGGCTAATCGGACGCAACGGGGCCCAACCCCCCAAAAAAATGCAAGGCAACGTCATAAAACCTAATCATGCCAATTTTAAAAAACGCACCCAATCTGGGGCTCCCCGACAGCTGCAACCCTTTTTATGCGAGTAAAAAGTGCGAAAAAAAAATAAAAAGGGAAAGCCCTGGTGCCTCATGGTACCTCCCCCAAAGCCACTCTTGGGGGGCAAATATGGTCTTAAAACGGTTGAGGAAGTTTTAACTGGCAAGCAAGTCGCTTCGCTAACTCATTGAAACCCACCAACCACGAAGCACGCGGGGGGGATGTTTGACCCATATGTTCCCGAAGAAATACTGGCCACGATATTGGCTCAACTGCCCAAAACATCCGCCCCCCACAGACGGAAAACGCACAATCTGAATGGATCAACAACTCAAACCATCTGCCGACATTACTACGCCTCGAAGCAGAAGATGTTTGGGAAAAAAAGAAGCAATTAGACAAGCCGAACTACCCCGGGAAAAAGGGGAAAAGAGCGAGGACCTGAGCATCCAAACAGGCTCAGCCTCATGCAAATGTTCTTCTATAATGGGGGCCACACAACTGGAGGACTCTCCAGACCGAGGGTTAGCAATAGTCCAAGGCCAGCCACTAAGCGTCAAGAAAAGGGAATTATTCCCCCAATTTTGACGAGGAACAGGACAACTCACAGACATCGACATCAGCAATGGCAATAATTCAAATATCGTCATCACTGTCACCTGCTGCGACCACCGACCTAGCAACACCAGGAGCAGTGCTGGCAACAATAGAAATACAAGATTCTACCACACCAACACCGTCACCAGCTAAGCCACCAGACACACCCAAACACTACTTACAATGGGCTGACTGGACCGCTACTACAACCACCACCAACCCCCCAAAAGGCGATACTAGACGAAAGCCCAGAAAGCCTCCCGAATTAACCCCGGGAAAAATCTCTGGATGAGGACACGGAGACAGAGCAATAGAGTCCCCGAGCCACCTACATACTCACCTGTGATTATATAGAACATAAATATACATTAGAATATACATATAAGTATACTATACGAAACACTCACCTGAGGTAGCGCTGCATCAGCTATACAGGCCCAAGGCGGCACAAATTGACCAAGATACCGACGCCATCCAGGGGACGTCCAGCGATGTTGATGAAGGCATCCAAAAAAAATCCCGGATGACATGCGGCGACATAACAAATAAAAATATTAGTTAAAATATATATAAAAAAAAACACAAACAACATACTTACCTGGGGGGCTGCGCTGCAGCCGCCAAACCTTTTCCCAAGGGGCACCCAAAAGACCATTAATCACCGACGCCATCCCGGATGATGAAGGTCCAAAGAAATCCAATTTTTATGCCGGGGCATGGAAAAAATATATATTAGTTAAAATATTTTAAAAAAAACACAAACAACATACTTTTCCTGAGGCCGCGCTGCGGCCAAACAACTGCCCAAGGGCACCCTTTCCTTTCCGGGCGCCATCCGGGAAAAGTCCAACGATGATGATGATGAAGGCATCCAAAAAAGTCCAGGATGACATGGGCGACATGTCAAACAAAATATATTAATTTTAAATAAATAAAAAAATTCACAAACAACACACTTACCTGAGGCTGGTCAGGGCCCAAAAAGCTGCTCAAGTCGGCACAAATCCTGACCAATGATCACCGACGCCCTCCAGGATTTGTCCAGCGATGATGATGAGGGCATCCAAAGAAATCCCGGGTGACATCGCGACGACATGGGAAACAAATATATATTAGTAAAAATATGTATAAAAAAAATACTCAAACAACGTTTCTTACCTGAGGCTGCGTTGCAGGGCCCCCAAACAACTGCCCAAGGCGGGACCACAACTGACCAATGATCACCGACGCCATCCAGGAAATGTCCAGCGATTATGATGAGGGCATCCACAGAAATCCAGGATGACATGCGGGGAATGGCAAAAAATATATAGTAGTAAAAATATATAAAAAAAAACTCAAACAACGTACTTACCTGAGGCAGTGCTTTCAGCCCCAAAAAAGCCGCCCAAAGCGGCACTTATCCTGACCAATGATCAAGACACCATCCAGGAAATGTCCAGCGATAATGATGGGGATCAAAAATAATTAGGATGAAAGCGGCGACATGTCAAAAAAAATATAAAAATTATAATATATAAAAACTACACAAACAAACACTTACCCGGGGGGCTGCGCTGCAGCCCCAAACAACTCCCAAGGGGCACAAACCCCAAAAGATCACCGACGCCCCCCCACGATTTGTCCAGCGATAATGATGAGGGGATCCCAAAAAAAATCTAGGATGACATCGCGACGACATTAAAAAAAATATATATTAGTAAAAAAAATATAAAAAAAAAAAAACTCAAATAACGTACTTACCTGGGGCTGGGTGCAGCCGCCCTTTGCCGCCCCAAAGGGGGCACTAAACCTGACCAATGATCACCGACGCCATCCAGGAAATGTCCAACGATGATGATGAGGGCATCCCAAAAAATCCCGGATGACATGCGGCGACATGGCAAACAAATATATATTAGTAAAAAATATTAAAAAATACTCAAACAACGTACTTACCTGAGGTTTTGGGGCAGGGGCCCCCCAAAGCGGGACTTATCCTGACCAATGATCACCGACGCCATCCAGGAAATGTCCAGCGATAATGATGAAGGCATCAAAAAAAAGTCCAGGATGACTGGGGACAAAGTCAAACAAAATATAATAGTATAATATATATAAAAAAACACAAACAACACACCCTTTCCTGAGGCTGCGCTGCAGGGCCCTACAACCCCAAGGGGGACTAATCCCCGACCAATGATCAAGACGCCATCCAGGAAATGTCCAACGATGATGATGAGGGCTGCCTGGGCCGCCACTCAACTGCCCAAACCGGGCAGCATTTACCAAGGGGGAAGGACGATGATTAAGAAAAGTTCAGCGGGGTGAATATGACGATGTCCAAAAGATCGGGACAACATGACAAATAAATAAAAATTAATAAAAAATTTAAAATATATAAAAATATATATAAAAAAACTAAATCTACTTGCCTTAGGCTGCGCTGCAGGCCCCCACAACTCCCAAAGGGGGAGCAGCATCTGACCTATGGCCACCACCGAAGTCCCGAAGATGTCCAGCGATGTCCAGGATGATCGACTATGACATGGAAAAAAAATAAAAATAATAAAAAATTTAAAATATATAAAAAATATATATATATATATATATATATATATATATATATATATATATATATATATATATATATATATATATATATATATATAAATATATATATATGTATATATATATATATATATATATATATATATATTAAAATATATATATATGTTTTATATTATATATATATATATATATATATATATATATATATATATATATATATATATATATATATATATTTATATATATTTATATATATATATATATATATAATATAAATAACTAAATCTACGTATTTGCAGTTGTTGTTCTGGCAGTTGTTGTTGTTGTTGTTGCTTTCTTTTCTCTGGCTTCCGTTTCTTCTTGCCTGGCTGCTGTTGTTTCTGCTGCCGCTGTTGTTGATGTTGTTGTTGTAGATTTCTGCTGCTGTTGTTGACCTGGGCCCAACCCTCATCTGCAGCCTCCTAGCGTATTCGCTTTTAAATTTTGGCGTTCTGAATGGGTAGTCCGTATCAGAAAAATCATCCTCCTCGGGCTATCCATCTGCCACATCTGCGTTTCAATGGCGATTGCCATGAAACTATATTCTGAGGCTGCCATTGGTTGAGCTAGTTCGTGTGGCACCAATGATGGCACACTGGAAAGCCATCTCTGGACTCCCGATATTGTTGTTGCTGATTTAGCATGTGGCGACATTATAGCCATGGACTTTTTCATCTGTTATTGCTGCTGCTGCGTCCAGCTTGCGACAATGTGACCTGGGGCCATGCGAATCCATGCTGTGTCTAGTTTTTTTGGGGACCTTTTTGACTGCTGTTGTTGGGCATTGATTGCCAGTTGTTCGTCTGTTATGGTCTCAATGTCTATGTAGTGGCTCTCACTTCCACTGGTAATGTTGTGAAGTGAGACAGTTTAGATTTTTATACTATTTCACGTAGTGAACTAGATATTGGGTTTTTGCAAGTCCGTCATGCCGTCCGTCCGTCTGTCCGTCTGTCCGTATGAACGCAAAAACCCTTTCCACCCCTATTGAAGCTAGAGACTTGAAATTTGAAAAATATACTCGTGTATACCCTCGTCTGATAAAGTGTCAAGATTTTTCCCCTGCCCACTAGGGGCGTGGCAAATCGGGGAAAAAGCATTTTTCCCGTATCTCAAAAAACTACTTCTAGAAAGGGTAAAAGTTGAGATTTTAACTGAACACTTTGTCGACATCCCAAAATCAAAAAACTATGGCGGATATATCTACGCCCATTGGGGGGGTGGCAAATCGGGTCAAACTGTATCTTTTACGGTTTTTAAAACTAGAACGCCCTTTGGGGTGGGGTTTCTGTTACGATTCTATAAGGATCGCCCAAAATTTTACGGCCACGCCTACTAGGGGGGTGGCAAATCGGAAACTGAAGATATAGTGATTTTACTAGTTTTTGTTATATTTTGAGCACTATTGATGCTAGAGACTTGAGAGTTGGTATATATACTGGGGAACATCCCACAATCGAAAAGCTATGGCGGAAAATATCTACGCCTTTAGGGGGCGTGGCAACTAATATCAGCTTATTCTCCCCCGGGTTTTTGTGCTAGAAGCTTCAAAAATTTAATGTTAAGTTACTGGGGGGCCCCCTCTTCGATTCCCCCAAAAAATTTTTGTTACGCCCCAAAAGGGGCGTGACCTAAGAAAAATACCCTGTAATTTTTGCATTTTTTGAATGTAAGCATCCCAAAATTTACAGTTATATTCCCGAACGCCCACTCTATGCACATGCCAAAAATTATTTGTCTACGGCCACTGGGGGGGTGGCAAATCAAAACTGAATCATCTGCAACTTCTGGGCCAATAACGCGCCAAATAATGACTTTGTGACCTTTGACCTTGTCTTTTTATTTGTTAAAATATATATATGATTGAAAAAAAATATTTTTTTTAATACAAAAAAAACTAATTAAGGAAAATATAACAAAAAACAACATGACCCAACCGGGGTTTGAAGGGCCCACACCTCGCTCGCTACTTAAATCACATGTTCGGATTTTCACCTCTCATTTTGAGAGATGCCATCTCTCTCGATTTAGGTGCGTGTTTTGCTAAGGTAAGGGTTCGATCCTAATTGAAACTGTCTGGCCACCTCCAATGAAAAGTTTTAGTCTGCAGCTAATTTAAACGGCGAAATGGGGATTTAAGGTTTAAAATTTTTAAAAAAATATAATGTGATAGATGCCCTGTGTGCTGCTGGGTCGTGAAATAGTATTTCGCTGTCGGTTGCGTCCGACAGCAACGTTCTTACTTGTTATTATTTGTTGCTGCTCTAGTGTGTATTGGGCTTGTGGTAGTGCTTGTGCTTGCGCGGTATTTGGATTTGCGCTTGAATTACCAGTGGGAGCTGTTTACTGGTGTAATACGGTACATGTGTATGTACTTTGCTGCCTTGCGGCGATATATGTATGTAAACATATGTGTGAATATGTATGTATGTGCATATATGTATGTTATACATATATGCAGAACCGTCTTAAAATGAAGAACGTCTGATCAGTTTGAATGTCAGTTATCTACTGATTTATTTCTTATGTCTTTTCTTAGATCTATGTACATATATAAATTATTCTAAGAACGCAGTCTCGTCGCTTGAGTCTGCGTTGGTGTAAGGAAGAAAAGGTTGTGCGGTGTTGGGTTGGTAGCTCCTCCCTCCCCAAAGTGAAGCGAAGGTCATAACAACTGAAATTCTTTGGTTTCAGTTGTTTGTCTTGACGTAGTTGGTAGTTCTTCTGGTTGTGATTTGTGAGTTAGGGGCTTCGAGACCAACCCCACACATAAAATGTCCATAATCCGGGAATATGTTGTTGTGTGTGATCCTTTATCTTGATCCTTTATGATAGTGAATCCTTGAGTGTTTAATTGTTTTGGAATTTATTTTTTTCCAGGTAGTTCTGAAATAGTGAGAGGTTTTGCTAGCATGTTTTACGAAAATATGTCAATGGTTGGTTTTGTTTTCTTTTTTTCTTATTTTGGATTTATGGATTTTTTGTAATGGTTGTTGATTGGTTTTTGGTTATAGAAATTTTGTTCTATACGCAATGTTCATAAGCTTCTTCTATTTTTTTTGGATTTTTTGATTTTATTAGGGTTTTAAGTGGTTCTTTGAGGCTTACTAAAAATGTATTCAAGCAAATGTCATCGTAAAGTTTTGTTTTGATTTCTGGATCTTGGTTTTTGTATCAGAGCTGTCAATTGGGCTTTGACTTTTAAAATACTATAGAAAAGCTGACTCATGGACAAGTTTTCCAGAATGATTGTAAATCACGAATCAACATGGCTTCACTTTTCTTGAACATAACGTTGTGTTAAATTAGCTTTTATATTTTCCCAGTTAAGCTCTGCTTTAGACAGTCTCAGAACGTCACTGGCTCTACCGACAATTTTATTCCTGATAGCTCTTGGTAGAAGTAGGTAGTACGGTGTATTTTCGACTTCTTTAATCAAAGTATTTATTTCATCAATGTTGGTAATAAAGTCTTGTAGTAAGTTAGGGTTTCCGTCAAAGTTAGGTAATTCTTTAATAAAGGCTAAAATGTCAGTAGGGTTTAATGTTGTCGAGGTATTAGTCATTATGCTATTTGTAGGCGTCAGATTGGGGGTGGATATTGTAGTTGCCAATGATTCTGATGCGTTGCCAAGAGTCCATTGGTATATTAGTAGAAAATGTGTTCTTCGCTTATTTTCCTAGTATTATTACTATTATTATTAGTATTATAAAAACTTCTCGTAACTATAGATCTTACAAATGTGTTCTTAGGCATTTGATGACTTAAAATGGAATTTGAAAGGAAATACATGTACATAAATATTATTATTATTTTTTTTTTTCAGATGTTTACGAGGGTCGAGTGATTGGGTTGCTGTGCTTATTTTTCTTTTTTTATACAGATATCAACGGGGGTTCACTTATTTTACTGATTGTTGTATAATAGATAATATTTAAGTTGAACAATTTTGATTTTGAGTTTTCTTTCGGTTTAAATGTTCTCACAAAATTTTTGTATGGTTTTCAATAATTGACTTAAAACAATTTTTTTATGTTGTGTATGTGTTCGCACTGGGTTACGTCTTGTTTTTTTGAGATCAGTATTCGACTGAGTTTGCAATTCTGGGAGTGAACTCTTGAGAAGTGTCTTTTGCGACAAGCTACAAATTTTGTAGCTTTGCGGAGCAGATCGATGGCGCCAGGTATAGGGGTTTTTACAGTCCCCAATTTTTTTGTAAGTTTTATATTTATTTTATCTAATTTTGATTTTTGTTAAATTTTGGATACCGGCTCCAAATTTCCCAAATATTTAAATTGAGGTTAGTTGCTCTCAACCAAATGAATGGGTTTGCTTTTTTTAAAAATTTGGGAAAAAAATCTAATAAAATATGATGAACAAAAAGTTGAAAAATTTCATTCAAATCCATTAATTGGCGCAGAAGTTATTAAACAAAACATTTGGCCAATGGGCCCAAAACACGTGACCAAAAACGCAAAACAAATTGTTTTCCTATACATGTGCACACATACACATATAAAATTTGAGCTGCGTGCATCTAGCGAATTCTAAAACCCGCAAGTTTTGGTGTAAATATTTCAATAGATGGCGATATGATTTGCTAATTATCAGCTGTTCAATAAATCGAAACAGGGATGGCACTATTCTATCGAACCACAGATGGCGCTATTAGCAAAACAATTGAAAATGAATTGAATTTAGTTTTCTGTGCGTTTATACAAAATGCTAATTATGCAGTATTTTTAAAAAACGCAGGTAGAGCAGGGTTTGGGTATCTCTAGTCGGGACCCCGACTAGAGTTTTCTTGTTTTTATATATTTTTTACTAATATATATTTGTTTGCCATGTCGCCGCATGCCATCCTGGATTTCTTTGGATGCCCTCATCATCATCGTTAGACATTTCCTGGATGGCGTCGGTGATCTGGTCAGGATTAGTGCGCCTTGGGGGGCTTTTTATAACCATATAAAATGGCCCTCTTCGACCGAACTCGAAATGCGGGAAGGGAACGTGCCCCAGCGCAAGCGAGCCTCGGCCAGGAGGCATCCGGCCACGAACAGCAACATCCTTTAAAAATGGCGCAGCATCGGGGCAATCTGCCAGCAGCAAATTCGCGATGCACTGGAAAGGTAGGCGTCAACAAGCGCCGGATCCCCAGTGGCATCAGCAACAGCGACGCCAATAAGCCAATAAAGGGCTGCCAACAATGGAGGCCGACACCAGATCCACGAAGACGAATCAGCACCGAGCGATCAGATGCTGGGCTCTCGGAGCTAACATAGTAATGTTCAACCGTATGGAGGCGAAAATGGACCAGCTGTTTAATACTTTTTGCAGCTGGCGCCATTGATTCGCCAGCAACAGCCTGATCGCTCGGGGGAGTAGAGTGGCCTGGTATTGGCCACCTGCAATATGCTGAAAGAAATTTAAAATTAAAATAATGTAAACAAACGGCTAACACAAACTTACCCTTACCTGAGGCTGCACTCAGCCGCCCTCCTTCCCAAACCGGAGCAGCACTTTACCAAGGGGGAAGGACGATGATTAAGAAAAAATTCAGCGATGAATATGACGATGTCCAGAAAGATCGGCGACAACATGACAAATAAATAAAAATTAATAAAAATTAATATATATAAAAATATATATAACAAACTAAATCTACTTCCTTAGGCTGCGCTGCAGCCATAAAATGCCCAAGGTGGAGCAGCATCTGACCTATGGACCGACGAAGTCCAGAAGATGTCCAGCGATGTCCAGGATGATCGACGATGACATGGAAAATAAATAAAAATAATAAAAAATTAATAAAAATATAAAATATATATATATATATATATATATATATATATATATATATATATATATATTTATAAAATATTTTTAAAAAATATATATATATATATATATAAATAAATTTTAAATTATATTTAATTTTTTAATTTTATTTTTTTTTTTTTTTTTTTTTTTTTTTTCTTTTGGTTTTCGTTGTTGCTGGGGCTGTGTTTTTGTTGTGTTGTTGGTTTGTGTGCCTTTTCCCGGGTGCTGTTGTTGCGCTGCTTTTATTTTTTAACCCTCTTTTGCACTCCTACTATTCGCTTTAAATTTTTTGGCGTTCTGAATGGGTAGTCCGTATCAGAAAAATCATCCTCCTCGGACTCATCCATCTCGCCACATCTGCGTTTTCAATGGCGATTGCCATGAAACTATATTGGCTGAGGCTGCCATTGGTTGAGCTAGTTCGTGTGGCACCAATGATGGCACACTGGAAAGCCATCTCTGGACTCCAGATATTGTTGTTGCTGATTTAGCATGTGGCGACATTATAGCCATGGACTTTGCATCTGTTATTTGCTGCTGCGTCCAGCTTGCGACAATGTGATCTGCGCCATGCGAATCCATGCTGTGTCTAGTTTTTGGCGACCTTTTAGACTGCTGTTGTTGGGCATTGATTGCCAGTTGTTCGTCTGTTATGGTCTCAATGTCTATGTAGTGGCTCTCACTTCCACTGGTAATGTTGTGAAGTGAGACATTTGTGTTTAGATTTTTATTATTTGTTGCTGCTCTAGTGTGTATTGGGCTTGTGGTAGTGCTTGTGCTTGCGCGGGTATTTGGATTTGCGCTTGAATTACCAGTGGGAGCTGTTTACTGTTTTAATACGGTACATGTGTATGTACTTTTGCCTTGCGGCGATATATGTATGTAAACATATGTGTGAATGTATGTATGTGCATATATGTATGTTATACATATATGCAGAACCTCTTGAAATGAAGAACGTCTGATCAGTTTGAATGTCAGTTATCTACTGATTTATTTCTTATGTCTTTTCTTAGATCTATGTACTATATAAATTATTCTAAGAACGCAGTCTCGTCGCTTGAGTCTGCGTTGGTGTAGAAAGGGAAAAAAAGGTTGTGCGGTGTTGGGTTGGTAGCTCCTCCCTCCCCAAAGTGAAGCGAGTCTAACAACTGAAATTCGTTGGTTTCAGTTGTTTGTCTTGAGCGTAGTTAGTAGTTCTTCTGGTTGTGATTTGTGAGTTAGGGGCTTCCCAGACCAACTCAACACATAAAAATGTCCATAATCCGGGAATATGTTGTTGTGTGTGATCCTTTATCTTGATCCTTTATGATAGTGAATCCCTTTAGTCGTTTAATTGTTTGGAATTTACTTTTTTCCAGGTAGTTCTGAAATAGTGAGAGGTTTTGCTAGCATGTTTTACGAAAATATGTCAATGGTTGGTTTGTTTTCATTTTTTCTTATTTTGGATTTATGGATTTTTTTGTAATGGTTGTTGATTGGTTTTTGGTTATAGAAATTTTGTTCTATACGCAATGTTCATAAGCTTCTTCTATATTTTTTTGGGTTTTTTTATTTTATTAGGGTTTTAAGTGGTTCTTTGAGGCTTACTAAAAATGTATTCAAGCAAATGTCATCGTAAAGTTTTTTTTTGATTTCTGGATCTTGGTTTTTGTATCAGAGCTGTCAATTGGGCTTTTACTTTTAAAATACTATAGAAAAGCTGACTCATGGACAAGTTTTCCAAGAATGATTGTAAATCACGAATCAACATGGCTTCACTTTTCTTGCAACCATAACGTTGTGTTAAATTAGCTTTATATTTTCCCAGTTAAGCTCTGCTTTAGACAGTCTCAGAACGTCACTGGCTCTACCGACAATTTTATTCCTGATAGCTCTTAGTAGAAGTAGGTAGTACGGTGTATTTTCGACTTCTTTAATCAAAGTATTTATTTCATCAATGTTGGTAATAAAGTCTTGTAGTAAGTTAGGGTTTCCGTCAAAGTTAGGTAATTCTTTAATAAAGGCTAAAATGTCAGTAGGGTTTAATGTTGTCGAGGTATTAGTCATTATGCTATTTGTAGGCGTCAGGTTAGGGTGGATATTGTAGTTGCCAATGATTCTGATGCGTTGCGAGTCCATTGGTATATTTAAAGTAGAAAATGTGTTCTTCGCTTATTTTCCTAGTATTATTACTATTATTATTAGTATTATAAAAACTTCTCGTAACTATAGATCTTACAAATGTGTTCTTAGGCATTTGATGACTTAAAAAGGAATTTGCAAAGGAAATACATGTACATAAATATTATTATTATTATTTTTTTTTTCAGATGTTTACGAGGGTCAGTGATTGATTTGTGCTTATTTTTTTTTTTTTTATACAGATATCAACGAGGTTCACTTATTTTACTGATTGTTGTATAATAGATAATATTTAAGTTGAACAATTTTGATTTTGAGTTTTCTTTCGGGTTTTAAAAAGTTCTCAACAAAATTTTTTTATGGTTTTCAATAATTGACTTAAAACAATTTTTTTATGTTGTGTATGTGTTCGCACTGGAGTTACGTCTTGTCTTTTTGAGATCAGTATCTCGACTGAGTTTGCAATTCTGGGAGTGAACTCTTGAAGTGTCGTTGCGACAAGCTACAAATTTTGTAGCTTTGCGGAGCAGATCGATGGCGCCAGGTATAGCGGTTTTACAGTCCCCAATTTTTTTGTAAGTTTTTTATTTATTTTATCTAATTTTGTTTTTGTTAAATTTTGGATACCGGCTCCAAATTTCCCCAAATATTTAAATTGAGTTAGTTGCTCTCAAAGCCAGTAAATGAATGGGTTTGCATTTTTAAAAATTGGAAAAAATCTAATAAAATATGATGAACATAAGTTGAAAATTTCATTCAAATCCATTAATTCGCGCAGAAGTTATTAAACAAAACATTTGGCCAATCGGCCAAACACGTGACCAGCAACGCAAAACAAATTGTTTTCCTTTCATGTGCACACATACGCACATACACATTGAGTTGGGGCATCTAGCGAATTCTAAACCCGCAAGTTTTAGTGTACATATTTCCAATAGATGGCGATATGATTTGCTAATTATCAGCTGTTCAATAAATCGAAACAGGGATGGCACTATTCTATCGAACCACAGATGGCGCTATTAGCAAAACAATTGAAAATGAATTGAATTTAGTTTTCTGTGCGTTTATACAAAATGCTAATTATGCAGTATTTTAAAAACGCAGGTAGAGCGGGGTTTAGGGTATCTCCTAGTCGGGACCCCGACTAGAGTTTTCTTACTTGTTTTATATATATTTTTACTAATATATATTTGTTTGCCATGTCGCCGCATGTCATCCTGGATTTCTTTGGATGCCCTCATCATCATCGTTAGACATTTCCTGGATGGCGTCGGTGATCATTGGTCAGGATTAGTGCCGCCTTGGGCGGCTGTTATAAGCCATATAAAATGGCCCTCTTCGACCGAACTCGAAATGCTGGAAAGGAGCGTAAGCCCCAGCGCAAGCGAGCCTCGGCCAGGAGAGCATCGGCCACGAACAGCAACATCCATGAAGAAATGGCGCAGCATCGAGCAATCTGCCAGCAGCAAATTCGCGATGCACTGGAAAGGGATAGGCGTCAACAAGCGCCGGATCCACCAGTGGCATCAGCAACAGCGACGCCAATAAGCCAATAAGGACTGCCAACAATGGAGGCCGACACCAGATCCACGAAGACGAATCAGCACCGAGCGATCAGATGCTGAAGGCTCTCGAGTTTAACATAGTAATGTTCAACCGTATGGAGGCGAAAATGGACCAGCTGTTTAATCTTTTGCAGCTGGCGCCATTGATTCGCCAGCAAAAACCTGATCGTTTGGGGCAGTAGAGTGGCCGGGTATTCGGCCACCTGCAATATGCTGAAAGAAATTAAAATTAAAATAATGTAAACAAACGGCTAACACAAACTTACCACTTACCTGAGGCTGCACTGCAGCCGCCACTCAACTGCCCAAACCGGAGCAACTGACCAAGGGGCAAGGACGATATTAAGAAAAGTTCAGCGATGAATATGACGATGTCCAGAAAGATCGGCGACAACATGACAAATAAATAAAAATTAATAAAATTAATATATATAAAAATATATATAACAAACTAAATCTACTTGCCTTAGGCTGCGCTGCAGCCGCCACAAAACTGCCCAAGGTGGAGCAGCATCTGACCTATGGCCACCGACGAAGTCAGAAGATGTCCAGCGATGTCAGGATGATCGACGATGACTGGAAAATAAATAAAAATAATAAAATTAATATATAAAAATATATATATATATATATATATAAATAACTAAATCTACGTTTTGCAGTTGTGTTCTGGCAGCTGTTGTTGTTGTTGTTGCTGTTGCTCCGTTGCTGCTCTTGCTCTGGCTGCTGTTGCTGCTGCTGCTGCTGTTGTTGATGTTGTTGTTGAGATGCTGCTGCTGCTGTTGTTGACGCTGCTAACCTCATCTGCAGCCTCCTAGCGTATTCGCTTTAAATTTTGGCGTTCTGAATGGGTAGTCCGTATCAGAAAAATCATCCTCCTCGGACTCATCCATCTCGCCACATCTGCGTTTCAATGGCGATTGCCATGAAACTATATTGGCTGAGGCTGCCATTGGTTGAGCTAGTTCGTGTGGCACCAATGATGGCACACTGGAAAGCCATCTCTGGACTCCAGATATTGTTGTTGCTGATTTAGCATGTGGCGACATTATAGCCATGGACTTTGCATCTGTTATTGCTGCTGCGTCCAGCTTGCGACGAATGTGATCTGCGCCATGCGAATCCATGCTGTGTCTAGTTTTTGGGACCTTTTAGACTGCTGTTGTTGGGCATTGATTGCCAGTTGTTCGTCTGTTATGGTCTCAATGTCTATGTAGTGGCTCCCCTTCCACTGGTAATGTTGTGAAGTGAGACATTTGTGTTTAGTTTTTTATTATTTGTTGCTGCTCTAGTGTGTATTGGGCTTGTGGTAGTGCTTGTGCTTGCGCGGGTATTTGGATTTGCGCTTGAATTACCAGTGGGAGCTGTTTACTGGTGTAATACGGACATGTGTATGTACTTTGCTGCCTTGCGGCGATATATGTATGTAAACATATGTGTGAATATGTATGTATGTGCATATATGTATGTTATACATATATGCAGAACCGTCTTGAAATGAAGAACGTCTGATCAGTTTGAATGTCAGTTATCTACTGATTTATTTCTTATGTCTTTTTCTAGATCTATGTACATATATAAATTATTCTAAGAACGCAGTCTCGTCGCGAGTCTGCGTTGGTGTAGAGGAAGAAAAGGTTGTGCGGTGTTGGGTTGGTTGCTCCTCCCTCCCCAAAGTGAAGCGAAGGTCATAAACCCGAATTTGGTTTCAGTTGTTTGTCTTTAGCGTAGTTGGTAGTTCTTCTGGTTGTGATTTGTGAGTTAGGGCTTCGAGACCAACTCAACACATAAATTCCATAATCCGGAATATGGTTTTTTGTGTGATCCTTTATCTTGATCCTTTATGATAGTGAATCCTTGAGTCGTTTAATTGTTTTGGAATTTACTTTTTTCCAGGTAGTTCTGAAATAGTGAGAGGTTTTGTAGCATGTTTTACGAAAAATGTCAATGGTTGGTTTTGTTTTCATTTTTTTCTTATTTTGGGTTTATGGATTTTTTGTAATGGTTGTTGATTGGTTTTTGGTTATGAAATTTTGTTTCTATACGGCAATGTTCATAAGCTCTTCTATATTTTTGGATTTTTGATTTTATCGAGCGATCAGATGCTGAAGGCTCTCGAGCGGGGTTAGTAATGTTCAACCGTATGGAGGCGAAAATGGACCAGCTTTTTAAATTTCTTTTTTGCAGCTGGCGCCTTGGTTCGCCAGCAACAGCCTGATCGCTCGGGCAGTAAAGTGGCCTGGTATTCGGCCACCTGCAATATGCTGAAAAAATTAAAAATTTAAAAATAATGTAAACAAACGGCTAACACAAACTTACCACTTACCTGAGGCTGCACTGCAGCCGCCCCCCAGCTGCCCAAACCGGGCAGCACTTCATCGTTAGACATTTCTGGATGGCGTCGGTGATCATTGGTCAGATTAGTGCCGCCTTGGGCGGCTGTTATAACATATAAAATGGCCCTCTTCGACCGAACTCGAAATGCTGGAAAGGAGACGTAAGCCCCAGCGCAAGCGAGCCTCGGCCAGGAGAGCATCGGCCACGAACAGCAACATCCATGAAGAAATGGCGCAGCATCGAGCAATCTGCCAGCAGCAATCGCGATGCACTGGAAAGGGATAGGCGTCAACAAGCGCCGGATCCACCAGTGGCATCAGCAACAGCGACGCCAATAAGCCAATAAGGACTGCCAACAATGGAGGCCGACACCAGATCCACGAAGACGAATCAGCACCGAGCGATCAGATGCTGAAGGCTCTCGAGCTGAACATAGTAATGTTCAACCGTATGGAGGCGAAAATGGACCAGCTGTTTAATACTTTTTTGCAGCTGGCGCCATTGATTCGCCAGCAACAGCCTGATCGCTCGGGCAGTAGAGTGGCCTGGTATTCGGCCACCTGCAATATGCTGAAAGAAATTAAAATTAAAATAATGTAAACAAACGGCTAACACAAACTTACCACTTACCTGAGGCTGCACTGCAGCCGCCACCAGCTGCCCAAACCGGAGCAGCACTTGACCAAGGGGCAAGGACGATAATTAAGAAAAGTTCAGCGATGAATATGACGTGTCCGAAAGATCGGCGACAACATGACAAATAAATAAAAAAATTAAAAAAATTAATATATATAAAACTATATATGTATCACAAACTAAATCTACTTGTTAGGGTGCGCTGAGCCCCAAAAACATCCCAAGGTGGGGCATCGACCTAGGCCACCGACGAAGTCAGAAGATGTCCAGCGATGTCCAGGATGATCGACGATGACATGGAAAATAAATAAAAATTAATAAAAATTAATATATATAAAAATATATATATATATATATAAATAACTAAATCTACTATTTAGCGGTTGTATGTTCTGAACAGCTGATTGTTGTGAGCTAGCATCTGGATTCTATTGCGACATTTGCTCTGGCATCTTGTGTGTTGCTGCCCTCCTGTTCTTGATGTTGTTGTTGAGATCTGCTGCATGTGAAATTGTTGACGCTGCCTAACCCTCATCAGCCTCCTAGCTATTCGCTTTTAAATTTTGGCGTTCTGAATGGGTAGTCCGTATCAGAAAAATCATCCTCCTCGGACTCATCCATCTCGCCACATCTGCGTTTCAATGGCGATTGCCATGAAACTATATTGGCTGAGGCTGCCATTGGTTGAGCTAGTTCGTGGCACCAATGATGGCACACTGGAAAGCCATCTCTGGACTCCAGATATTGTTGTTGCTGATTTAGCATGTGGCGACATTATAGCCATGGACTTTGCATCTGTTATTGCTGCTGCTGCGTCCAGCTTGCGACGAATGTGATCTGCGCCATGCGAATCCATGCTGTGTCTAGTTTTTGGCGACCTTTTAGACTGCTGTTGTTGGGCATTGATTGCCAGTTGTTCGTCTGTTATGGTCTCAATGTCTAGTAGTGGCTCTCACTTCCACTGGTAATGTGTGAAGTGAGACATTTGTGTTTAGATTTTTATTATTTGTTGCTGCTCTAGTGTGTATTGGGCTTGTGGTAGTGCTTGTGCTTGCGCGGGTATTTGGATTTGCGCTTGAATTACCAGTGGGAGCTGTTTACTGGTGTAATACGGTACATGTGTATGTACTTTGCTGCCTTGCGGCGATATATGTATGTAAACATATGTGTGAATATGTATGTATGTGCATATATGTATGTTATACATATATGCAGAACCGTCTTGAAATGAAGAACGTCTGATCAGTTTGAATGTCAGTTATCTACTGATTTATTTCTTATGTCTTTTCTTAGATCTATGTACATATATAAATTATTCTAAGAACGCAGTCTCGTCGCTTGAGTCTGCGTTGGTGTAGAGGAAGAAAAGGTTGTGCGGTGTTGGGTTGGTAGCTCCTCCCTCCCAAAGTGAAGCGAAGGTCATAACAACTGAAATTCGTAGGTTTCAGTTGTTTGTCTTGAGCGTAGTTGGTAGTTCTTCTGGTTGTGATTTGTGAGTTAGGGCTTCTGAGACCAACTCAACACATAAAATGTCCATAATCCGGGAATATGTTGTTGTGTGTGATCCTTTATCTTGATCCTTTATGATAGTGAATCCTTGAGTCGTTTAATTGTTTTGGAATTTACTTTTTTCCAGGTAGTTCTGAAATAGTGAGAGGTTTTGCTAGCATGTTTTACAAAAAATATGTCAATGGTTGGTTTTGTTTTCATTTTTTCTTATTTTGGATTTATGGATTTTTTTGTAATGGTTGTTGATTGGTTTTTGGTTATAGAAATTTTGTTCTATACGGCAATGTTCATAAGCTTCTTCTATATTTTTTGGATTTTTGATTTTATTGGGGTTTTTAAGTGGTTCTTTGAGGCTTACTAAAAATGTATTCAAGCAAATGTCATCGTAAAGTTTTGTTTTGATTTCTGGATCTTGGTTTTTGTATCAGAGCTGTCAATTGGGCTTTGACTTTTAAAATACTATAGAAAAGCTGACTCATGGACAAGTTTTCCAAGGGAAAGATTGTAAGTCACGAATCAACATGGCTTCACTTTTCTTGCAACCATAACGCTGTGTTAAATTAGCTTTATATTTTCCCAGTTAAGCTCTGCTTTAGACAGTCTCAGAACGTCACTGGCTCTACCGACAATTTTATTCCTGATAGCTCTTAGTAGAAGTAGGTAGTACGGTGTATTTTCGACTTCTTTAATCAAAGTATTTATTTCATCAATGTTGGTAATAAAGTCTTGTAGTAAGTTAGGGTTTCCGTCAAAGTTAGGTAATTCTTTAATAAAGGCTAAAATGTCAGTAGGGTTTAATGTTGTCGAGGTATTAGTCATTATGCTATTTGTAGGCGTCAGATTAGGGGTGGATATTGTAGTTGCCAATGATTCTGATGCGTTGCCAGAGTCCATTGGTATGTTAGTAGAATTTGGCAAGAAAATGTGTTCTTCGCTTATTTTCCTAGTATTATTACTATTATTATTAGTATTATAAAAACTTCTCGTAACTATAGATCTTACAAATGTGTTCTTAGGCATTTGATGACTTAAAATGGAATTTGCAAAGGAAATACATGTACATAAATATTATTATTATTATTTTTTTTTTCAGATGTTTACGAGGGTCGAGTGATTGAGTTGCTGTGCTTTTTTTCTTTTTTTTTTATACAGATATCAACGAGGGTTCACTTATTTTACTGATTGTTGTATAATAGATAATATTTAAGTTGAACAATTTTGATTTTGAGTTTGCTTTCTGTTTAAAATGTTCTCAACAAAATTTTTGTATGGTTTTCAATAATTGACTTAAAACAAATTTTTTTATGTTGTGTATGTGTTCGCACTGGAGTTACGTCTTGTCTTTTTGAGATCAGTATCTCGACTGATTTTGCAATTCTGGGAGTGAACTCTTGAGAAGTGTCGTTTGCGACAATTTACAAATTTTGTAGCTTTGCGGAGCAGATCGATGGCGCCAGGTATAGCGGTTTTACAGTCCCCTTTTTTTAAAGACGATTTTTTATCTAATTTTGATTTTGTTAAATTTTGGATAGGCTCCAAATTTCCCAAATATTTAAATTGAGGTTAGTTGCCCCAAAGCCAGTAAATGAATGGGTTTGCATTTTTTAAAAAATTGGAAAAAAACTAATAAAAATTTAAATGAA